>VYZT01050103.1:0-14723 GCA_013400735.1 Pomatostomus ruficeps | reverse complement strand
TTTTATTTTTTATTTTATTTTATCTTAATTTTCAGTTATTGCAGAGCCTTTTCAGAGCATGCAGTGAACGACTTCTTGATTTATGTTTGGCCCTAGTAACTAATCAATGTGAAATTAAAATGTTTCTCCTGTGTGGGTTTTTACCCTCTGCGTACAGTCACAACTTTAGATTGATCAGGCTATGATAGTTGCTGTGACATTTAACATTCTTTATAGGCGATTCTCATTGTAATAAACCAGCAAAATAGTACTGATTTTTTTCATGTATCCATTAAATTAAGAAATTAGTTGTATGTAGAAGTAACTCCTTTCTGGATAGAATGTATCTGTTATGTTGAAACCTTACCAAACAGTATTTCAAAACAATTAAAAGATTTTTGTGTTTTGGCTGCAAAAAAACCTCAGTTTGCTGGAAGCAGGTAAGGGCTCTTTAATTCCAGTTTTCCTGTTTGTTGCTGAAGCAGTGAAGCATTCAGAAAAAGACAATTTCACTTTGATTAAATGCCTAAAAAGTTATCTGGTTGATAAAAAAAAAAAAAGAAAGAAAAAGGATGTTGCATAAGCTTTTAATATTTAATTTCTATACTCTAAGTATCCGGAAGAACATTTAGTTCCTGTTTTGAAAGATGAATGCCGTATATTGGAAAGTGTGCTGAAGGCTCATTTGCAGTCACGACGCTTGTTTGCTTCTCTAGTATGTACGTGCAGGGAAGAGTAGAAAGGGTTGAGTGGGCAGTTGGCAGTCATTCATTGTCAGTGATTGCTAGTCATTCATAAAAAACTGCAGAGCTCAGAGGCGGGGCCAGCAGCGGCAGCCGCCTTTCAGCCTCTTGCAGAAGAGGTTTGTGCAATCACAAGCGATTTGAGAAGCTGCTCAAATATGGTATGATGAATGTAATGAGAAGATGTGTGCTAAATGCATCTAATTAAAAAGGGCTGCTAAGAATAAAGTAAAATGTTTTAATTCTTTTCTTCTCAAGCCCACAATGGTTTGTCAGCATGGAATTCTAATGGTTCTATGGTCAGGTAAAGGCAATAAATCACTTTCAAGGAGTGCCCTCTAGTTTATGATACCTCTGGAGTATGTCTTTTGCCTTTAAATAAGCAGTTTTAGGAAATTAATGGGTCTTGATCCAGAGATAAAAGGGAAATTTTGAGGTGAGTAGGGAATATATTCTTGTACTGCATAATTTTGAGACAAAAATGACAGCAAAAGTTTAATTTCAAGAAGAGACTGTGTCAGGAACAGCAAGCCATCCTTTATGTTCTCACTCTAAAAATTGCTGCATCTATATTTTTCCCCTCATTGCAATGACTGCCAATCTCATAGATGGTCTTGACAAGATTTTATTTCATCATTTTATCCAAAGTGTGGAAGTTACAGCAGCTTGAAAGACTTCAATTTTTAATTTATAAATGTGATTTATTCAGAACTGGGTGTGAGTAAAAGCTATTGTATCAGCTGTTCCATCTCTTCTAGTTTGGCCTCTGCAGTTCCCAGCTTGTCAGAAAGCTGCAGACTTGTCACTGCAGGCTGATCTGCGACTGGTTTGGGCATGCTATTTTAGGCTGGGTTTATGTCCAGGCTGCCATTGCATTTAAATTTAAGGAATTCACCTGAAAGTAGAAGGTTCTTAGTTGTGAAATTGAGGCTTAGGGTCCTGAACTCAAGACACTTGTTCCCTTACAGAACCAAAAATCTCCACTGAGAAATGGAATAATCACTCTTGAATTTCCTGTATTTGACCTATTTGCCCATAGACTCCTGGGTCCAATACTGCTCTAAGCATGGCCTGGAAGAATATAATGCTGGGCTAGGAGATTTCATTTGAAATGAAGGTCTGGAGCATTGCCTGTGTATGGAACAAATACTGAACATGTTTGTTCCTTATCAGATGGCAGCATTTCAAAGCGACTCCAGTCTCTCTCTACTAAATTGCTAATTAAATTGTACACTGTAGGCTCTTTGAAGCTTTTTCAGAAGCTCTGACTAAAATATATATATACCAAACATCACTATGGCAATGTCCCAATGAAAGTGCATGTATGCTTTATCTCCTTTTGAGGAAGCGTCATGTTGTTGTTCAGGCAGCTCAAACTATGGCAGTCACCATTTTCAGTAGGATTGAGTGCATATCTCCTGGGGCTCTGGTTTCCCTTTGTTCTCAAGAATTTCTCAGTGCTCTCATTAGTATTAACAAGTGTAATCTGTGTACATCAAAGAAAAATATACACTTGAAGAAATAATATTCTATGTGACTTGCTGAGAGATTAGTGTATGCAAGATCAGCCTGGAGGTAAGACTTCTCCAGGTGTATTACTTTTTCTCATAGAATGGACTGGCAGAGTCTCATACACCAATAAATACCCCTTCCTGCAGTAGACTGGTTTCCTCTTTTGAGAGGGAGAAGTGACCAGTTGCTCAAGTCCAGCAGCAGTCAAGCGGTTTGAAGCCTTGCTTATCCATACGTTCATGTGCAGTTAATTTACTGTATCAAAGTGAAGTGGTTTACAGGTGCCTAGAAAATATCTGTTCATAAGTTACATGGGTGTTAAATGAGTGTACTTGGTTCCTTGCATTTTGAAAAATGAAATGCTGTACAAATACAATTTTTAAAACCATCTCTCTTAGTTTTTAAGACAAAACAGAAGGAAGAAATCAAATGTGAGCTTGCATTGCACCTTAGTGATATTTCATCTTTTGGAAGTTTCAAGTAGTATATTGTGTGTTAATTTTAGAGGCCATTCAGCTGGGTGATATTTGGAGGCTGGCTTGAAGTCCTTGTCTATTGCTGGAGAGCAGCTGATATTGGAGATGAGTGGTTCATAGCTGTTTATGTACAGCTCTAAACATTATATAGGGTAATATGATGCCCTGAAAACAGCCTGAAACCCAGGCAGGCTAGTCCCACTTTAGTAATTGAGCATCCAGCTATTAAAGATACCTTTTTAGATTCCTAACGATCTCTTTTATTGCAGCAGTCAGAAAGTAGAAGAGCAGGAGCAGCAGCAGATCCATCACAGTACTTTCTGCTGACCTACTGCTGATGAGTACATGTATTGCAATGCACTGGGTTGCTTTTAATTTCTCTCTGCAGACAGCACGGCAGGTTTTGGTGTTCTGAAGCAGGTAACATTTTACAATGTTGGGGATTTTTAAGGGATTCGTCCTTTTAAATAAAAGAGATAAAAGCCAGTCTGTCAGTGAAATGCATCTCACAGCTGTAGTCAGATTGGCAGTTTCTATTTTTAACTTGGCAACTTCCCCATGTAACAGGCTACAGCTTTCTGTGACATTTCAGATATAGCTAATATCCTCTCAGTTTTTTGGGAGGCCTATCTTATTTTGCATCCCCCAAACAACAGCAGTGGATGCTTCTGGAGAATGAAGGGAAAGGGCTATGCAAAGCTGAGCAGCTCATGTGCTCTCCCTCTGTAGCCTTGTCTACCATCTTTTATTAGTATTAGACCAAAAATATAGGACTAAACTGACTGTTTGCCCAACCCAGTAAAGTATTTTTTGTGCTCGTATGTCATTTCTTAGAGTCCAGTGTTGACAAATAAATACAGAAATAGATTTATTTGATCAGAAAAATCATAGTCGTGTATTTGATTCTTTGTCTTGGAACATTAAAAAAACCAAAAAACATACAAGGGCCTCTGCGACATGGCTGCTGCAAGGCTGAGGAAGCTACCTGCAGAAGCATTTGTCTATGTTTTATCTTTGCTAGCAGTACACATTCTAACCAATATCTTCTCTCAGTGCAGATTTACACAAATCGCTTCTACCTACTGCTGTGGTTTTCTGCTTGCTTCTGTGTGAAAATGGAAAATGTGAAAGAGCTGGTAGTACTGGCTAACTGACTGGTACTCCGTTGCCATCCAGACAGCTGAAATGGGATTCATCAGACTATGTATAAACATTTGCAACCTCACTGACTTCTTCTAGGGTGGTTGGTTATGAAAAAAAATACTAGTTAATTGAAAGGAGTAGGAAACTCTGTATGTAGAGTCCCTGTGGCTCACTCTAAAGTAAATATGGACAATAAACGAGATATTTCTACATGTGCCTTTTTCTCCTGGCTATACAGGAACCACAGGGTGACTGGCTCTAATGTGGATGAATAAAGTCACGGGAGACAAGTCTCTCTACGTATGAAAAACCATTCCGAGGTAGAGTAGTGAAGTTTATTTCCTAAGCCAAGTAACTTATCTTTTCAATCTTTCTAGGTGTGTTCTGTCATTGCTTGTGGCCTAGATGCAAGGACAAAACTCTGGGCAGTGTTTAAGAACTTAAAAATTCAGATAGACTTCTTTACGGAAATCTCTGACGTGCCTGATGAGACTTTATCAACCCACTCAGAAATCTCCCTTTAAGCATGACTACTTTCAGAAGTCATTCCCAAAGGACCTGTTTCTGTGTGAAGACAGTGCATGTTTATGCATGCTTCCCCTTATAGTTCTGTCTTGTATGGCTGTAATGGAGACTTCCAGGAAAAGTGTATTTGGAGACTTTCAGGAGAACCATTAGGAAACCCTCCATGGTAAGGGCTATTTTCTTAGCTTATTCTGTTGGAACGGCCATGTAATCTGGTTCAAAATCCTTTACTCCTGGAAAGCTGACCCTTTCTTCTTGTGTTACAGTAGAACAGATAGAGTTTAAGACAGCTAATATCTCCTTGTGTGGTTTTATAAAGACGGGTATTGGAGCCTATTGCAGTAAATGACCTAGCTGCTTGTTTTTGAGTTGGAGAGTCCTGAGCTTATGGATTCTGGAAGTTACTGCAGAATTGTCTCTAGTAGAACTGGAGATGGGGAGGAATTTCTGACACGGGGGCAAGGGAGCACCTGAATTTGCTGGCTGGGAGCAGCACCATGTGTACCATGGCAATGTTCCCTCGCCTGCTTCTAGCACCCAGCCCTCTCTGACAGCTGAGTGGATGGAAAAGGCAGGTATTGCCGTCCTTGAGATTCAGAAATTAGAGCCTGACCTTGTATGCACCCTATAATCACTTTTTCCATTTTGAGTTTGTATGAACTAGTGGCAGACAGGCCAAATCCTTTTCAAGTTCCTTCTGTTTATATTTACTATTTAATATAATCTGACAAGCATAGAGCTTAGTTTCTCAGTAGTGTGTGGGTTTCGGGAAACCTATATCTGCTTTTCTGCAAATATATGGAGCTGGAAAATGATAGCCAGGCTTTTTTCATAGTGTGAGTGACATAAATGTAAGCCACAGTCCTGTCAGATGGTGGAGGGGAAGATGGTAATACTGTCTGATCTGGGAGAATTTTGATAAACATCAAGTACAAAAATGTCTATTCTGTTGGTGTATTCTCAGTTAATGTTGAAGACTGGCCTTGTAGAAAGTATAGCAGTCTCAATAGTTCTTTGCTACAGAGAAAAGAACAAATAACCAAAAAAAGAAAAGCTGATTTAGATGCAGGAAAAAGTGTGTTTGCTGCTTTGTAAAGAATAATTTTGAATGCCCAGGGGCACACACGAGAAAATGGAAAGAGGATGCAAAGGATAGGGAGTAGGAAGAATGAAGGCATATACTGTGTGAATAGAAGTGTTTGTGGTTTTTAACTCCTTGAACCATAGGGTACCATAGGGTTTTTGCTTAGAAAGTGTAAATCTAACAATCTGTGAAAAATCTGCAAAAACAATGTTCAATTCCATGTAATGATTAGAAATGGCTTCCTTTTAATTCTAAACTGAGTGGAAGGGGAAAGGTGTAACAGGAAAAATGTACTTTTTATATAATTTTCCAAACAAATTTATAGCTCAAATATTTTCAAATTTTGAAGAAAATAACGTTTATTTTAGATTCCCAGCTGTATAAATCTTGTATAAATATGGGGACTCGTGCTTCTGAAAATCCTGTTTTGTAATCCTTCTATCTACTGGCAGTAAGGGTAATTTGCATGAACTTAACATCTAGAAACCAAAACGGAGTCAGTGAGTTCCCCAAACAACAGATTCACCTGTAGGTGAAGGCACTGTGAATCTGTGGATTAAATTTTTTTTTTTGATAAATCATATATTGTCATTATACTACGATTCAAGGTCTCAGGCCTGATGTGCTAGGGGTTACACTAAAGCTTAGACTCTTCCAGACCTGAAAAATTTTAAATATAAACCCCGGGTTAAAATCCTGCATTACCAAGAGCTTCCTATAGCAACAGTGTGCTTCATTGGCACAACTCCCTTTCATGCAAAATGGTTTAAAAGAAAAATCCACTTCTCCCCCCCTGGTTGTAGTCTTCTTGATAAACAGAAATTGTCCCTTTCATCCTTTTTTTCCAATTGATTGCTTAGGTGTAATATTCAAAAGCTTCATCCAGGGTGGGGTTGAGATGGAGAAGGAAGGAATTGGCAATTTTCTGTGGGATGCTTGTGGGGCTGCTGCCCTTCGTGACTGGGCTGGCTGGACTGTGAGATACCTGGGAACCCTGGACAAATAACTGCTACGTGTTAGCAACCTGCCAGATGTCCACTTAGAGCGTAGGGATGACCACAGGGAGATGAGAAGGGGAAAACCTCTGCTGTAGTTATAGCTTAAGTTTGCCCAAGCAATGTCCAGCTGTCATCACTGAGACCAGAAACATGGAAGTAATAAAACACATGACTTGCTGAATTTATAATCAGTGATGCTGCTTCAGTGCACTGAAAAACTGAAGCTGGTGAGTAAAAATCCAGTGTAGCTTTGATCCTATCCCCTGGGACAATAAAAGTATTCATATTTGTGTAAAATATAATTAATATCATACATATAAAATAATAAAAAAAAATAATGATAAAAAGTAGTTAATATCTCTTTGCTCCCAGTGATTTTTAGTTTAATGACTTAGATAAAAGTAAAGTGATTGCAGTACCCTCTTCTTTTTGACATCTCTTCAATTTTTTGAGAAATCAGTTGCCAATTCATAAAACAAATCCTCTTAGAAGATGGCCCATATTCTAGAGCCTTTTATTTCTAGTGGCTTGTAACAAAATGAACCTAAGTATACTGACATGTAAAACCCAAAGCCTGAATAAATTTAGAGCAGTTGAGACTACCCTAGAGTTCAGATAAAATAAGGCACCAGGCAATCTTAGACATTCTCCCTGAACAGCCAGTTACTGACTCAGAATTCAGTAGCTTGTTAGTCCATTTCTAAAACAAGCTTTTTGTTCCAGGCTCTTTCATGGGACAATAAGAGCATCTGCCATACAGACAGATTTCTGAATGCATCTCATCTAAATGCACCAAAATATGGTATTGTGAACAATGGTGGTTTTCTCTTGCTCTTAAATTATTAAGTTTATCCATGGAGTCTATGCCCAAATCACTTCTTGTCCTGTCCCATTTATTGCTGCCTTGCTGTTTGTATGGTGAAGGAGGTGGTGAGAGAGATCTGTTTTGTAATTCTTCTACAAAATAAACTTTAAAAATTTTTTTCATGATTGAAGGTAAATCTTTGGAGTATGCAAGACCTTGTGAAAAAACACTCCTCACTTTGTCCTGCGTGCCATTTTGGTCCAGTTTTTCATTGTAGGTTTGAGGGTATCCCTGTTTCTATACCTTGTTGCTTTCCTATTTTCTTTGACTTTGCATTTTTTCCATGTATTATTTACTAAATACATTTATTCAGTACACAGGATAATCTGTTTAGCACAATGAAAGGAAGAACATTAAGTTACTAGTACAAACAACAACAAAAGAAAGAAGAATAAAGTCTCACGAAGGACAAATAATACTGAATTTATACTGCACAGTTAAGGCTGGTGGGAATCAGGCTTCTGCATCATTCTCATTGGAATATCAGCTTCTCATTTTTCCACAGTCTGGCAGCCGTCACTCATACTTCAATACCCCGTGCTTCAGTTTATGTTCTTTTTGCTCATGGCTGTAGTGCTCAAGATCTGTCCCAAAGGCCTCTTCAACTGAAGCAGTCCAAACCTCAGCCTCGCACGTTGCATCAGCTGGTGAGAAATGAGTGGATGCCCTGTGAGGTCATCCAGGCACATGAAGGGAGGGCACTTCAGCAATACACGTGGGGCTTTTGTGTTCTTCAGGAGCTGGAGTTGATAAGACAACTCTAAGGTGAAGGAGAACAGAGCACTGCAAGGGCTGTTGCTCCACCAGAGCAAAACAGACATGGATGGAAAAGATCATGTTCTGCCAAAAAGACTGTGAAAATGTCCTCAACTGCTCCTAGTTCTTTCTAGTTTTCTTCTCTGTTACTATTGGCTGGTATTTTTTTTCTTTTTCAGTCAGGCTAGGGTAGAGGGAGTGGTTTGGATTTCTCTTCTTGCTCATCATAACATTTCTCTGGAGCACAGTTGAGGTCATGTTTTGGTGTGGGCCAAAGCCCAAGTAGAACTTAATCTGGCTGTGCCATAAAAAACAATAAAAATGTTTCTTTAAAAAAATCTGCAACAAAAGGAGGCCCAAGGAGAGTCTCCAGCCTTTACTGGATGCAGGAGGAGACATAGTGACAAAGGATCAGGAGAAAGCTGAGGTACTTATTGCCTCATTTTTTAATAGCAAGATTAGTTGTTCTCTGGGTATCCAGACCCCTGAGCTGGAAGAACAGGGATGGGGAGCACAGTTGTACTTCCATAATCCAGGAGAAATTATTAGTGACCTGCCACACCACTTAGACTATGGGCCCATCATTTACCAGCAGTCCTGGATAAGCAGGGAGATCACAGCTGACTGGAAGATGTCAAATGTGATATCTAACTTCATGAAGGGTCAGAAGGAGGATCTGAGTAACTATGGGCGTGTCAGTCTGACATCGGTGCCAGACAAGGTTGTGTTGCAGATCATCCTAAGTGCCATCGTGCAGTACATGCAGGGCAACCAGGGGATCAGGCGCAGACAGCCTGGGTGTAGGAAAGGCAGGTCCTTCTGTGACAGAGACATGCTTAGTGGATGAGGGAAGGAATGTGGATGTGTCTACCTGTACTTTAGTAAAGCCTTTAATACTGTCCCCCACAGGATACTCCTGGAGAAGCTGGCAGCCCATGGCTTAGTGGTGCACTCTTCACTGGCTAAAAAACTGGCTGAGTGGCTGGGCCCAGAGAGTGGTGGTGAATGGAGTCACAGCCAGTTTTTGGCCAGTCACTAGTGGCTCCCCAGGGCTCAGCACTAGGGCCAGTCCTGTTTAATGTCTTTACCAATGGGTGAGGGAATTGAGTGCACCCTTAATGGGTTTGTGGGCAACACCAGGCTGGGTGAGAGTATTGATCTGATGGAGGGTAGAAAGGCTCTGCAAAGGGATCTGGGCAGGCTGGATCAATGGGCCCGAGGCCAACAGTATGAGGTTCAACAAGGCCAAGTGCTGGGTCCTGCCCTTGGGTCACACCAATGCCAGGCAGTGCTACAGGCTGAGGGTGCAGAGTGCTCAGTGGAAAAGGACCTGAGGGTGCTGGTCAACAGCAGTTGAACATGAGCCAGTGTGTGCCCAGGTGGCCAAGGTGACCAATGGCATCCTGGCTTGTATTAGAGATAGTGTGGCCAGCAGGACCAGGGAAGTGATTCTTCCCCTGTGCTTAACACTGGTGAGGCCACACCTTGGGACACTGAAGAGCTGGAGCAAATCCAGAGAAGGGCAGTGGAGCTGGTGAAGGGTCTGGAGCACAAGTTCTATAAGGAGTGGCTGAGGGAGCTGGGGGTGTTCAGCCTAGAAAGAGAAGGAAGCTCAGGGGAGACCTTATCACTTGCAGTGATCTTAAGGGTCTTTTGCAATCTAAACAATTCGATGATTCTGTGATGTTCTGTTGATTTACAGCATACAAAAAAACCTGAAAAAAGACCCTATTGCAAACCTACCATGTTTTTCCAAGCCTCTGTAATTGTGAAAAACTTAGACAGGAGAGTGCAAAGGTGCAAACAAACTTTCTGGAAAGCTTCATCTGGTGTTGAGGAGGAAGGACCATAATTCTGAGGAGGCCTTCTGTATTTCCCGACAGGGATTTACTGGTTTGCATCCTTGGTCTGGTGTGCGACATCTACAGTGTGATGTAGGGCAGCTGACAAATCACAGGTACTTTCTGTATTATTAGCTTTGTAAAGCTATAAAATTTGAAATTTCAGCAGAAAGGAGCAGACCATGCAGTGTAGTTTCTTCAGGGTGCCCTTAGTAATTAAAGCTGGGCTTCTCATTTATGTCCTACATTTTTGGAAAGCTCCCTCTTTAAGCAGACTCTTGTGAAGCTCTGTGAACATTGCTTACCGTGGAAGTGCTTCTGTACCTCCTATATTCTGAAAACAGTTTATTTCCTGGAGTAACTTTTTTGGTCATATGAGTTTGTGGAAAGATAGTTTATCTTGATTATTTGCAACAAAAATACGCCATGCCACATGCTTCTCCAGGACCTAGTTGTTTGATTAAAAGTTTGTCATGCTGAAAGAAAATCAAACAGGAACAATAGTAACATTATGCTCTGGTCTAAAAGAAGAGTTACTGGCTTAAAAGCAATTTACTTTTCTCTTGTTTTTTCAGCTTGGATACCTGTGGAATTAGTGACGGGAGAAAACTGCTTTCACTTGATCAGGCAGTTCTGTCTTAAAATAATGGTGATATGTTAATATGTATTGTTACTGCGGTTTAAATTATTTTGCTTTTTAATACTTCAAAACTTTTCTGCAGGTGATGGTGATGATAGCTTGCTTTTCAAATGTGCGCAAGATGTTAATCCTCATGAAGCAGACCTTTAAGGTCAGGGGAACAGTAACACTGAATAATTGCACTGAAAATCCCCATCCATCAGTTAGAGTAGCTAGGGAAGCATGAAGGAGAGAAAATATTTCACATGGAATATTCATGCTATTCTAAATATTTTTAAGTCTTTATATGCTAGCACCCAAAACAACGTGTCAGGTATTATTTAAAGTGTACGAATTGGCTGATTTAGAAGATCAGTGAAATTGAAAGATAAGCTGCAATGAAGTGACAGGCTTGAAACAGTCTGACAACACTTGTTCGCACAAAGGGAAAACAAAATACAAAGTTTTACCAAGAAATAGTTAACACCAGAAGTTTGGGAAATATTGTTTATTATTTTTTTTCAAATTAAGTTTTGTAGTATTTAAGGTACCATTCCTAGATGACTTCCAAGTCTTTTGATTTCAGTAGCAACCATGTTTTTGCTTCACACATATGTTCAGATGGAACACATTTGAATTCTGAACTGGGAAGCACTTTAAAATGAAGTGTACCTTGAGTCTAGAAGTGGGCTTGCTGCTGATCATGTCTGTAACTGTGAAGGTTTTAGGTTTGATGGATGAGAGACAGCCTTCAGATCCATAGGGCTCTGCAGAAAGGAAGGACCTAAACAGAAAAGCAGACCATTTCTTTGGACAAATGAAATGAAAGATGTGTTGGGATATGCTGTGTTGTTCTTCTGTAATTTTCTTTCTGTGTGCTTACAAGGCACTTATCATCATTGCATTTTGCTTAGATTTAAAAATGAAATAGCAATAGCAATTTGGGGATGGGGGGTGTGGTTTTTATTACTTCTGGAAGAAACAGGTTGCTTAGTTCATAGGTATGGGTTATATACAATAGATAAGGAGATTAAAAAAAGGTATGCTGTGTAAGGCAACTTAAATCATTCCTTAAGGCTTATTTTGAAAGAATTTTGGATTTTCAGCTAAGCAAATCTGTTTGTGACTATCATCTGATATTCAGCCAAAGAAGACAGAAATGCCCACACGCCAAAGTGTTTCAGAAGTCAGGCATTTTTTTTCCTGGAGTCCTTGATGTTTGGGCAGATATATCTGACAGGACTTACCATGACCAGGAGTACATATCCACAGTGTACCAGCCCCCCTTAAAAAGGTCATTTTGGAAAAAGTCATATAGTAACGAAGCTCAAGCTCAGAGGAAGGCTTTGTATCCCACTACTCCCACTACATGTATGTTGGTCAGGAAGCTTGCTCGAGAAGATTCCTTCATGACTTTTTCCTGTAGGAGGAGGTATTCCCTTCAGTGAATGAGCAAAGGCAGCTTGACTTTTTGGAGTGATTCGTAGTGCAGAAAAAAATCTCTCTAGTGTGACATTACTCCTTCTCAGCAGAGGAATGATGACCTCTCCTCCTGAATTTCCACGACAGTAAAGGAGACTAGAATGTGTTCTGTGTGTTTGATACTGTCTGCATCTGATAATGTCTCCTAGGATCACAATATTTTCTTTGTATTATCTGAGAAAACCAGGTGATCTGTCTAGGTGGTAGAAAAGGAGAGAATGCTTCAGTAATTGCTCTACTGCTTAGTGTCTAGGGGATTTTCTTAGGTTACATTTATCACCACCTTTCTGCCATATCTTGATGTAATATGATGTTTTTAATTTTTTTTACTTGGACCTTGCAATTTCAGACAGCTAATTCAGTGAGTTTGACATATTATGATAGAAGCCAGGAGAAATGCTTTCTAAAAATAAAAAATCCAGTTAATTTTTTTCTTAGGCTACAAATACAAAAAATGAATTAGTCATGTGATTGTCACCTATTGTTTTCAGTGGTCAGAGTTAATGCTATTCTGGGTGCCCTGACTGTGCATTTCAACCCATGTGATTTAATAAGTTATTTTCAAATTTAACCATTCCATTGTTCTTTTCATGCTAGGAACAGTTACAGGGAGACTTGCAATGTCACTGAAATGTATTTTTTATTATATAATTGAAATGTGCTTCGTTCTGAACTGTTTTAACATCACTTTTTTGTAGCAGAATTTACACAGCATGTAATTTTGTCCTTATACTGCATTATCTATATTCTAGCTACTAACTCAATTAAGAGAAGTAGGAAAGAATACTGAGTCAATTAAATTGACTGTTCTGAGGGTCTATTTAACAAGCCCTTTTACATCAAAACCAACAATATTAATCTGATGGAGAATTTCTTTGGTTCTGACAAAAATGACAGCCTGTTACTCATCTATGTTGGAGACATACGGTGCTTTGTCAAAATACTGTTGCAGTTGACCAACAAAATATTCTAGTCCTCTGTGGACAAAAGAGCTAAGAAATGTACAAAAACATCTTTATAAACCACCATTATCTCTTTGGAGTGCAAGATGACTATTATTTTTTAGGTTTACAATATTTGAGGAAGAGAACAGTTCAAAAGTGTTAAACCAATTTACCACCACCCTGTGGTAAAGAAATAAGTCAGTGTTTAAGAAAAAAAAATCTTTACAAAATTCGCATTTTTTGCAATAAAATCATTAGGCAATATTTTATCAGCTTGTGACCAGTATCACAGAGACTACTCATTGATTAACAGTGTTCTGGGTAAATAACCACACTTTAAAATTTAGCATCTCAGTGTTAAATGCACATGTACCTTTAAAATACAGTTTTAGTTTGGACTCCTGCCTCCTTATTATTAGGATTTAAAACAGAAAACTAATTAGTGCCTCCATAATACTAGCATTTAAACCAAAAAACTAATTAGTAATTCCAATTTACTCATGTCTGTGTTAATTGAATTCAGTCACAAATATAAGTGATTTATCATCTATCGTGACTCTAAAGCATTGGAAGGACAAATAATCGTTTAAACAATTATGTCTATTTTTACTCCATTGGTTTGGTACCTTGGTATGCCTTTTATGAGCATCCTGAGTAAACTGTAGGTGGGTGAAAAACTAATTTCCCAAAATCTTGTCTTTTCTCATGGTGGCAATAGAAAGTCAATATTTTACAGAGGCAAAGTGGATCTGCCGTAGGTAAGTGTGTATTGTTGTATGGAAGATGTTAAATGTAATTCCAAAGTGGTAGTGTAAATTGTGACTATAAATATATTTATTAATCTAAACTACAGAAAAGTCAGACAGGAAATATGAACTCAGTAATAGGCTGTCACTTTGAATCACATGATAAAATAAAGCAAAATTGAAAATGTATCAGTAAAATAAATCAATGAAACTAAATATGCCTGATAATATATAAATAGTGTTTTGGAAACAAGATCTGAATCTGTGCTTTAAATTTCAAGTAAACCCCAACCTTCATATAGGAAGGGGAAATGTTCTGTAATGAAGTGATCATTTGATAAATTTCATTAGTTATTAAATCAAATTTAGTGCTTTCAAAGTATTTCCAATTGATGTGTTCCACATGTACAGTACAAGAACAGGACTAATGCTGAAGCAAGAGAGCAGATCTGGAAAAGAAGTAAGATGAAGAAGATGTTTGCTATGTAAGGCTTGCAAATGTCAGTAGTTTTGCTTCCAACGTGTTTGCAATATGTCCTTCTGCATTTCTATGTTGTTATTTAGAAATCTCTTAAAATCATTGTACAAGCAAAAAAGCTTTAGCTTCATTTAGTTCAGCTTGCTTTACAGAATTAGAGTATTCACATCAACAACCAAACGCACCATAAAACATGGCTGGAGAATTAAACGTGCATCATTCCTGCATCCATTTTAGCAAAGGATGATAATTAAGTTGTTCATAATGGCTGAAAGGCAAGAACCAAAATATTGCTTGACTACCTCTGGATTACATTGCATTACAAATTGTGATTTAAAGCAAGAGATTGCTGCTTTCCCTTAATTATGGAATTTTTTGGTTTGAGTTTGGGAGGGTTAGTTCCAACATGTCTCAGATTTTTCCTTCTTTGGTAATTCTGTATTGATTCTCCTCTTCCAGCTACAAGGAACCAGGTGGGACTCGGGTCAGCATTTGCCTTTGTTACCAAAAGTAACCAAAAAAATTTCTTTCT
>VYZT01050102.1:15219-41275 GCA_013400735.1 Pomatostomus ruficeps | reverse complement strand
AGATCTCCATCGCTGTTTGTCCCAACCATCCACAATAGACCAGAATCCCACAGAGTTTCTACAAAACAGTCAGTGCAATTCAATCAAAATGACTGCCAAAGCAGCAAAGGCTACTAATTGGCAGCAAACCCCACATATAAGCAATACACAGACTGACTACATGTCTAATAAAATACTACGTATCCATTAGGAGTGGCAAGATTAACTTCTTTCAGCAACTGGGCTGATAACTAAGAGCCTCTATAACTTTTCTATTTTTATACCTGTCACTCTTTTTAGTGCTCATCAGCACAATTCATTTACTTTCTTAGCCAGAGAAAGGGACATTTTCAGAATAAGAGATACTTACCTACATAAGTATGATGTGCTTATTTTGTGGAACAAAACCAAAACTAAAACAAACAGACAAAAGAAAAGACCCAACATAATACTGTATAAGATCTTACTGATGATAAAATACATTTTACTGCTATTTCTGTTATATACCTGATATTATACATATCTTGTGTGGATTACTCCATAGCCTCTTTTTCCTGGGGCAAAGACTTCAGATAAATCAATCATCACATGTTAAGTTTCATACAGTATTTCAAGAAATTGTTTCCATGGCTATTCCATCGGTTGTGCAAGAATATCAACAATTACAACTGGTTTAATATGACAAGTGGATAAAATCCATAAATAGCTGAGTAGCCAGTCTCATTTGCTAAAACAACCTAGAAGCTTATGACCATAAATCTCTGAAGTAGTTTTCTGTCCCACTTCAATTTTTCTTTTAAATCTTTCAAACTGTTTTTGCTTTTTCAGAAATCTGGACTTAGACACTTTCAACAGCTGGAGAACTTGGAGTCAATACACCACAGAAATCAATGCCAGCTACACAAACTACAAACCCACACCAACATTCATTCAAAGCTTAAAACATCTGTATCCAGAATCTGATAAAAAAAAATCTTAACTTCTTTTTCAGAGGAAATTAAACTGTAGTATAATAGCCTGGCATAAACTTTCTCATCCCATACAATATTCAATATAGATTTAAAACACAATGATCTGCAAAGTGGAATTTATTTCTCACACACAAGGTGTATAGAAATGGAGGAGAGATAAAATTTATGAGATATACTTTTATACACAGCAAGTCTTCCTTGGTACACCACTTATCTCGGAAGGAGTAGCAGGCTCTATTTCTGTGATGGAAAACAGCAGTCAAGCCACAGCAAGAAGAAGAGGTGTCATCGTTCATCTTACCAGGGACGAGTAATACATAAAGCAACACAACAGAAAAAAAAAAAAAAAANAAAACAAAAAAAAACCAAACAAAAAACCACAAAAGTAAGAACAAAAAACCAAACAAAAACAAAGGGGAAAAAAAACCCCACCAACACAGCACTCCAGTTTGAACCCTTATGTTAAAATGAGCTGCTTTGAAGGTCTTCTTGACAAATAAATAAAAACAAGTTTCTGCCCAAGGAGCACAAAATACACTGAACAAGTATTTTACCCCAGGAAACACAGACAGTTTATCTCATGCTCAATATTTCCTGAGACAAATCCGTCCTCTCCCAAGGACCATGCTTCACCAAGCATCTCAACTTCTTTCTCCCTATTCTACCATGTTCCTTCCCACTACCAAGAATGCCATCACCACAGAAGTTGTTTTTTCAGGTCACCAGTGAACACTCCGAACAGTTGAATGAAACATTTGAATTAGATTGTACGAATGAGCCATATTTAGATGAATTGTAAGAAAGGGTTTACAGTTAATAAGACCACTTTCATTTCCTCTTTTTACTCAGTGATATTTTACTCCTTTTCTGCACTTCTACATGTATCTACATCTACTCCTAATCACACCCTCATAAGTAGTGCTCAACACACTTGCTGGCTTTTTTCCTTTGAATGCTTAAACCTGATGACACAGGCAGCACACAAACACAACATGAACACTCAAGGGCAAGCCCTCCCTGAGTGAAGCCAAAACTGTATTTCCTACCTATGGACTGCAGGATCAGGTACTCAGAGGCCAAGAAGATGTTTTTAAAAATACTCAGTCTTTAATTTCATTTAAGCTTGAACAATTAAATTAATAGCAAAGCAAGCCCCGAGCTGAAGGCAGCTAGCAGTCATGATGATAAATAGGAAAGCTAAATATTGCATGAATAGGGGATTGCAGCTTGAGTTAGCATAGGAATTACTGATGTTCAACCAATTGTGCCATTTGACACTGACCCTACAGTTGTCAGGACACCCTTGGGAATGATTCAAAATTTCAACTTGGCCTCTAAATAAAATCTCCCATTCAGCCACAGAGGTGCTGTGAGAATTGTGATTACTGGAATTAAGCGCAGAACCTGAAATAAGTAAAATCAGTTTCAAAATTGAAGTCAGAAAAGTTGAGACACTGTCATGTAACCAGACGTAAGTCAAAGAGAAAATATTTTCTTTGTGGTAAGAAACAACTGCAAATGTCTGCAGAGTTTCTTCTGCTAAACTGAAGCTAGGAAATGCTTCTAAGGAGTAAAATACGGCTTAAACATGACTTGGTAAAGAAATGAGGGTGAGGTCTCACAGTCCAGGACTAGGCTGGACTACAAGCCAGAAAAAATTGTCCCCAACACTAACAAGCCAGCCAATTCTGCACACCTGAAAGCCTTACTTCTCCTAAAGACATGCAGAGGAGCTCGGAAATCCCCCTAATTGTCCTTCTTACAGTTTCACTTTTAGCTGCAGCAGACTAAAGGCCAGCTACTACCAGACAGCAGAGCCGGGACCATCAGACCTTGACCCCCGTTCAATGGCCATTTCTGCTCTCTTCCCCCAGCAGCAAGCTGATTCAAGGGCACCAAGACTCTTCTATTTTGGTAAAGTATGTTTCTGCCAGTTTATTTCTCTGCACCAGTGTATCATAGGTCATATAAGCAGCAAAGTGCCAAAGGAGAAGCAGACAGTACATGCAGGAAGGAGAACAAGGACTCAGGAGAACAGTAAGAATTCCTGCCCTTTCAGCAGCTTCCAGCCAGCACATCAGGTAAGTTGTCATAACCCACTTCAAAACATGAATGGGTGGGGCAGAGAGACATGCAGAAAATTCTGTCAACCTCACCCATCTAATTTTGGATAATTCAAAACAGCTGTTGCAACTGGTTCTGAAGACAAGATTCTTCAAGGGAAAACAGCATCATTCCATACAGCCAAAAGCACAGAGTGGCTTTTGAGTACAGCCACAATGCAAGTAACCACTACCAATTCATGAATTCCAATACCTATGCACAAGATATCAGTAACAGTTCTTCAAGAATCTAAACAATAAATTCCTAATGCAGTACAAAACTTTGAGCAACTTACACATAATTAAAAACTTTCTTTGGGAAATATCTGGAACTAATAGTATCATTACATTAGCTAGAGGTTACCTTATTTTAATCACTCATGTTTTCCCTTGTAGTGCTGATTATAATTTTGTACTTGCACAATTACAGTTCAACCTAAGAAAATGCATACTAAAGACAATCCAATCCAATCCAATCCACAAACTTATTTTCATGGTTTTATCAATAACCACAAGCAAAGAGTATTTATGCAGAGCATATTAATATTTTAAAATATTATTATTAGGGATTTCACCATGCAGAACAGGCATGCAGTATCAGGTGTGGACTGCAGATACACAGTAAAACATAAATTAAGTAAAATCTACAAGATGACTACAACTTAAATGGTCAGACACAGCTTGACAGGACAACAATTTTGAGATAATACCTTTCAAATTACAGAGCAGTATAAGCACGAAAATTGTATACACAAAATCCCAACATGGTAATAGCTTTAGGGCCCTTTAAAGCATGGCTAAACTTAAATTTTCATTTTCCATAAATGACAGGCATGGCAATAAAAACTCTTGTCCTGGGAGAATTTATTTTTAACAATGCCTCTCCCTTTTCTGTTTCTCCTGTTATTAACAAGAGCAGAGCCAGGTTGGCAGCAGCAGACATGAACAACAGTCTCGAGACCACAAGGCAGGGGAGGAAGGGAAGAAGGAGATTAGCAGTGACCCATATATTACCTAAAGCAAGCCCAGAGCATCCAAAGCAGTGAGGAGGCACCAACTGAAGACCAAAATATTGTGCAATGAAAAGAAGGGTTTACAGCTAACAGAACCTGAATTACATTCTCAAAACAAGCCTCCAAGATAAATAAACAGTCAGACAAAAATACCTACCAAGGGATATTCCTAACAGCAACACAGGAAACTCCTGACCACACTAAAAATGGTGCTATGAGGAACCAAATCAACAGACAGGCCAAGACAACTTCTTATGAATGCTATCCTGAATGCAGAGCTTCCGTCTTCCCTCCTTCAACCTGACTCCAAAGAGATGGAATGGGAGATGGAGTAAGTGTCATTTCTGCTATGTAATTTTTTCTGGACAAGACACTGCAGGAAAGCACAGTCTGTGCTTCACTCTTTCTTGCAGAAGACTTTCCAGGACAGCAGCCTGAAAGCCACTTCTATGGCTCCAACTGGCATGAGGGCAGAAAAAAGGCATTTCTATACCGTTTGTCACAAAGTAGCTTCAACACTATGGGAGTAAGTTGAGATGGGGGAGGGAGAGTCTCTTCTTAGGAAAATGCTGCCTTTTTTCAGGCTGTCATTCAGCTACAGAGAGAAAGGTTACTGGTGATGGTGGTGGTGCTGGATTTCTCAGGTCTTAGGAAACATTCTCACAAATGTACATGGAACCTGAAATTACGATACTTTGTATAGCTCCTGTCTCACATACAATTTTGTTTCACATGCTTTGCTCTTACTCCACACTTCAGATACATCAAGAGACAGTGCTGTAATTTCACTCCTAACTGCAAGAATGATCCATCAAGTTACAGCACATCATTCCCAGGATTATGCTACCCTGGAAGCACAAAAACATACCTGCTCCTAATATTCACACTGTGATTCACACTAGTAAGACCTTTTTATATTCCTCTACTCCATAAGAGGTTACACATCTTGAAAACTAATGGAACTCTTTCTAGAATTTTGACTGTCATTGAAGGGACATGAAACACACCATATTTCTCACATCTAAAAAACCTTCTTGACTTATTGACATGGCACCAAGTCATGCTGACCAACTTCATTCATTTATGTAGTAACTCTAAGAATTATGTTCTTACATATGTTTAAGGAATTTTAAAAGCATTGTTCCATTCTATAGACGACCACGGAAATACAATATTCTACAGGAGGAAAAAAACCCAAAATGCCTTTTTATACAAGCAAAGTATAAAACATGGATATTGTTTTAATATCTAAAGAATTATAATATCTAATTATCTTCCTTTGATGAGAAGTGACGAAAAGTTAAAAGTCAAAGAATGTATCATCAAATATTAGTTTTCCACACTTTAGAATCCCTGTAGAACAAAATATAAGTATATTAGGAACACCTAAAGCAACAAAACAGGATGTTTTCAAGAAACTGGCAAAAATTTAAATCTATTTCTGTATTAACCAGCAACCGAAGTATTTTTCAGATATAAATAAGGAGGCAGTGTAGATTTTATAGCCTTGTGCTGTTGCAGTGTGCTCTGGCCAGTTTCGGTCTGTCTCATGGCCAGGCTCTGCTATGTACCCTCCCCCCTCCTCGGTATCGGTTCCCCACCCCACGGAGGGCTCTGTATTGTGTAATCCTACACAAAGCCCACCAAATTCAAACCCCGCAGTGCTCCCCTATTGGATGTTGTACCCTCCCCCGGCCCCTCGTGTCTGTATTTATGTAACTGTAATCCCCCATGCCGGTGCTTCCCTGGCGCGACCCCAGCGCTGAATAAACCATCTGGGAAGCCCCTCTGCCTGTCTCTCCCTCTTCAGCACGCCTAGACCATTGGTAAACTAGGTGAACCCCTACAGGAACTTCACCAGCCCACCCGTGCCTTGGAGCAGCCCGGACAGCCCCTGAAACCACGACGGACACTCGGTGCCCCCACGGAATGCACCGCAGCATTGTGCATTACTGGAAGTCTCATACAGGCTAAACATCACAGAATAAAAGAGCATATCCATCAGCTTGCGCTTAATCACTCAGCAAAGCTGGAAGCATCAGAACTAAGATGCTGTGCTAAAAGAGATGCTCTTTTTGGTGCTTAAGGAAGCATCTTAGCTTTACTGGTGAATGACAGAACCTTCATGGAGAAACTCCCATTGCTACAGAGCCAAAATAATGAGCTCCTCTCCTCTCTTGACCTCCCTGCTGCAGTGTGAAAGGGGTACACTCGAACAGTTAACAATTAGCTGTCCTCAGGCAGAAGCACACAGCTCCAAGCCAGGGTCACAGCAGTAGGAAGGATCACACTGTCACAACCACTCCCCTTGTCACTCTTTCTGAGTTAAACCCTGCTTCTCTCTACTTAAAAAATTCCATACCATGGTTAAAACGTACTGGTGTTTTTGTACCTTCAGGCTGCCATTGACTTAGGCACACCATACTTTAAAAATGGTATGCCAACTTTCATGACGATGACGATAACAATAACATAATGCTGTAGTAGTAGTCATAATAGCAGTAATAATAATAACAAAGCAGCCAATTTAAGTGTGTCAATGCTGAAGACACAGGACTGAAAGCACAGTTCTGAATGTAAAGGTGTTTCCATTTGGCTATTTTTAAATTGGGTGAAACCGAGCAAGGAGCACACAATTGCTGGCCTGTGTTTAGTACCCTGTAATTACCCAACTATTCAGGCAATTCTTGGTTATATTTCCCATACTGCAATAATGTCTGCTGTCACATCTAACTTATCACCACTCCTAGCTGTAATACTTTTTCTCTAAATATGTTTAGAAAATTTGTAGTCATTCAAAAATACATTCATACTTCCTCTTAATCCACTTCCAGAGTCTGAACCTCTGACCTTACCCAAACAAGAAACAATAATGCCTTTTATTTCATAGTCTATACATAATGTTGTTCATTATGTATTCTCATATATTCATTTCCCTTAAAGGAATAAGGAATTTTGAAACAGGATGGTGTTACCTCTTTTTTCTGCTTCTTCTGAGACTCAGATTCTAGAAAGTTTGTTTGCTTGCTCCTAAGTATCAAACAGAACTTAAATTTTCTTGCAGTGGATTCTTGTAACTACAAGGCATCACAGAAATGTTTTATGAAAAAGCAAACAAACACCAAAGGTATAAATGACTTTCACTTCATTTTGATTCCCAAACTACAACAGGCTGGGTATATTTTCAGTTCAAAATCTGAAAGTCAGACCAACATTAAAGAGGTACTAAAGCATGGAAGAAGCCATACAGAAAACTTTCAATTAGTAAGAGAAGTATAATCTTTTCTGTTGCTTTCCCCAGGAAATTGTTCGAAAAAGATGCTGGCCATTCAAATTTTGTCAGACTTCCATAAAAGTAAAGCCAGCATGTTTCCAGAAAGGCACTGACCTGAACATTACAAATACTCTTGCAAAATGTACATTCATGCAACACATCATGTTCTCTCAAGACACTGCTTCCATAAAAATACACACTGTCAACACACTTCTTTATCAAAATTCGTATTTCAGAGAAAACCTTTATTACATTTCAGGACAGTATTTTTATATCCATTAACAGAATACCATTCAAACAGTTACGCTATCATATTAAACCATCTAGAGCAGAGTATTTCAGCCCAGCCTTGTATAAAAAACAACATGAACCTCTTCATTAGAAAATGCAGGCTTCTATTCGAAGTAAAAAGGATTCACAAAAGAGGAGGCAGTTACAAAAATCGGCCATCTGGTCTACATACAATGTAGACCTAACAACACTGACCGAAAATGTTATTGTCACTATATAAACAGTACCAACAGCCCAATGAGTTAATGAGGGGTTGTTAATCTTTCTACCATTAGATGCATTAAGTATGTATGTGTGTGTATACATATATATACACACATATATATATCTCCTTGTATATAAACACTTATGCACTTTAAATCCACAATATTATTCACTTTAAAACTGAGGTAAGACTAACCAGAACTACTGCACTCCCTGAGCTTTCCTCTCTGAAATTGCCTCCAACAGCCAACCTTACCCTGCTTTGGTACATGAGATCCTTGCTGTAGGAACTTGGCCAAGGTCACAGAGTAAGTCAACACCATCAAAAGGCTGTGACCCCAAATCCTGGCAAGACCATGCTGCCTCTCAGCAGGCACTCCAGAAGGAAGATAGTCTGCACTTCATTACCTATCTTCTGGCTCACCCAGCACCTCTCGTACAGCCTAAAACTGCATCAAACAACATCCACGACTACAAGCCGAGGGACAAAAGCAGGTATATACGTCGCAGTGTGAAGCCTCAAACATTAATTGCATATATAAAAGGATTGCTGAAACACTATATCAACGTTAAGAACTAGACTTTTTTTTGTGTTCCTGTACCGCCACCTAAAGATCAGAGTGAAAAACAGGAACAGTAGTGGACAACGTGACTTTTATCTGTAGTCCTGGAAATGCACAGTAACGTTTTTCTGATACCTCACTTTGAACAAAGACTACACCAGATGCAACCAGATCAAAACCAGATTGATGACACAGTTCTACTTCACATCACAGTTTAGCAATACTTCACCATTTGCCTAATTTCTATACATTACCAGAAAAAAAAAAAGAGATCTCTGTAGGGATGTATATATCTCCTTCAATTAGATGAATGTCAGCTTGGACAGTCTTGATCTATAAACTCTGTCTAGCCACAGCATATTTTGCAAAGGAAACCAGATCGGTGGAAAAATATTTTTGACTTTCTTATTTACTTTTTTTAATTTAACCGCTATCACTGTTAAAAAGAAAAAAACCACAAATGAATAACCTCTCATGATATAAAAGTTGGTAACACCATTGTTTCTCCCAACAAAACATGCCTGGGTTATATGTTACATCCAAACACCTCAGATTCACTTTTATTCCACCTGTTGCTGCATTCAGCCTGTCTTCTGAAGCCTGCAGCCTCTCACAATTTCAAGTGGAAAATGTTCAGTCACCACCTCGAAGGACTCTGATGTCACAAGTCAGACTTCACAGATATAATACCTAAAAATCTTTTGAGTTTGGTGTTTACTTGAGGGGTTTTGGGAGGAGTTTTTGCTGGGTTTTTGCTTTGGTTGGGATTTTTTTTCAATCTGCTTAAGATGCAAGCATCGCCTGGAATACATTGTCAGTTTTTTCTACGATTACATGAGGATCAAATTCTCGTATCTTTAAACAGAAGCTGAGATGCCCTGTAAAGGACATGAAGCAAATCACACGGATTGTTTCAACAAACAAAACTTCAAATATTTTCAAAATAACCCCCTCCCCACCAAAAAAAAAAAAAAAAAAACCAAACAAAAATCAAACCAAAGCAAAAACCTAAAAAAAGAAAAGTTAGCAGTATCGAATTTTCTCCCGTCTTCTTCACGTCTTGGCAATTATACAAGGGGTTCGGCTTATCTAGCAGTATGTTTCAGGTATTAATATAAAGGCGTTCTTCAAATAGCTCTTTCACAATCCAGCTCGCTGGGAAACTGCTAAAGGTTAAAAGGAAACAAACAAAACTGGTTTCTAAACAAAAGCAGAAAGTTACTACGTGTATGTCGGTATACTTGTAAGGACTTGCGGGAAGAAGACGGACATTTATTTAAGGCATTTCTCAAACCCACGTGCTCTTTACACGGGATAAACTTGGGCAGGCGACATGAAACTCGAACACCGCACGCTGCCTATTTCATGAAGGCTGGTGCCTCGGCAGCCCTGCGAATGTCCAGGGCACAGCTCCCTTTCACCCCCGCCGGACTCAGGAGCACCTGAGCGGAGCCTGGAGCCTCCCGCCACCGCCGGCGCAGGGGGAAAACGCCGCGGAGCAGCGGCGCCGCACCGAGCCACGCCGGCACTGCCGCCTCCTGCCAGCCCGGGAAACCTCCCCAGGAAACCCCCGCGCCCGGAAAGAGGCGACATCTTCAAAAAAGCCGTTTTAAAAAAAAAAAAGCCCCCAGTTAAAAAGAGCGGCAGGAAGCGGCAAGCCTCGCATCTCAGCCCTAGCAGCACATAGCCGCAGAGACCTGACACAGGCGGCTCCTCTCCGGGCAGGGACCCCCGCCCTGCCCAGCCGACTCCTCTCCGGGCACGGACCCCTCCCCGCCCGGCACAGCCGGCTCCTCTCCAAACCAGACCCCCGCCCGCAACCACATCCAGCTTCACTCCCAGCCAGGCCTCCCTCCCGCAGGCACAGCGCGGCGCGGCGCGGTCCCGCCCCGGCGGAAGGGGCGGTGCTGCTGTCCGGGCGGGGCTGGTGCAGTGGCGGCCGCACGGTGCCGTGCTTTGCGCTCCGGCGGGTACCTGCGCAGGCAGCGCTCGCACACGCTGCCCAGCTGCTCCTTGGTGAGGACGTAGGCGAAGGGCACGTCGCGGTAGAGCAGCTCTCCGGGCCGCACCCTGCGGCGGGAGCGGAGGCCGTTGCCCTTGCCCGGGCTGGGGAACCGCTCCAGCGCCGCCGGCTCCATCCCGCCACGCGCGCTGCCACCGGGAGAGGAGAGCGCAGGCCGCCCCGCCTGCCGGCACGTGACGCGGCGCTGCCGCCGCCATCTTAAGGGAGGGCAAGGGCTGGGGCCGCCCCCGCGGCGGGCAGGAGCTGGGCCTGAGGGGATGGAGCCGGGGTTGGCAGCACACGCGGGTCCTGGGCGAGCACAGCACAGCCGCCCTGAGAGGCGCGGGGCACAGGGCAGCCCTTCGCCTGAAGAGGCAACTGGTAGTAGGTATCACAGAATCCCAGAATGGGTCAGGTCGGAAGGGACTATGGGGGATCTGGTGGAACCTCCCTCCCTGCTCAAGCAGTGGCATCCTAGAGCATATGGCACAGGATTGCGTCCAGAGGGATCTTTAATGTCTTCAGTCAGGGAGACTCCACAACCTCTCTGGACAATCTGTTCCAGTGCTCAGTCACCTACACAGTAAAGATCTTCCTCATGTTCAGGGGGAACTTCCTGAGCATCAGTTTCAGTCCATTGCCTCCTGTCCTGTGGCACCATCAAGCAGAGCCTGGCTCCATCCTCCTGGCACCCTCATTTTAGATATTTATACACAAAATATTAAACAGTTTGGCTTACAGAGGAAGAGATATGATAGTGATTCTGTCAAAACACATCCCAAAATAGGATATTATATATATGAACTGGCATCTGGATGTATTTCTGGATCTCGCTGTGATCTGAATACAAATAAATATGACTGGGCCAGTAGCTGCTGGGTACCTAAGCTCTGGAAGTCTTTCTCACTGAGAATGCACAGATTGCATTTTGTCAGAACCATGCGTTAGAGGGACCAGATAAGTGACAACAGAAAAAGCAAAACGCAGGATTAACTAAGAGCATTAATCTGAAATGTTGGTCCTCAAAGCCCACGAGATGCGTGTTTTCTGTACAGGTCTGCATAACTTTCATTCTTTTATGAGATTACACACATGATGCACGCTGAATGTGCTAAACTGCAGACTTTGTCTGGTTTTCCTTATGACGCCTATAGAGGGAGGTAGGGCTTGTGTTTTGGAAAGGAGTGTTGATTCGTGCTGTCCAAGAACACTGAGCCAGATACCTAACAGTTCTGCCAAGCAGCTGTGCATTGCTAAAAACCATTATGTTTTGTTCTCAGTAATGATTATTTCAGTCTGCAACTGTTTTCATCCAAGTTGCAACAAGGTAATCACAAATGGCAGTAAGCATATCTAAAATACTGTTATTAAGAAGAACCAAGGTACCTCAAGCCAGAGGATTCTCACAGAAAAATGTATTTTGACATTTGCATAAATGCTGCAATGATGTAATTTATTACCAAAAGAACTGACAGCAATCTAGCTGTTAGTGAAATCATTATGCACGTTACTATGCTTATCTTTAGCTCTTCTAGCAGTTTTTATAAATGTGTTAAATTACAGTGATATTGTGAGATTCTCAAGAATTAACCATAACAATTATTAAAATATTAGGCGATTACCTCTGAATTTGGCCTGTATGCTTTTACTTCTTCACCTATTAAATATTCAGCATTTCCCTGTCTATGCTGTTTTATTGAGTTTCTAAGCAGGCATCACTCAAAACCTGTACCAAAACCAAGCCCAGTAATAAAAGAAGTTAGCATCTATCTCTATTAGTGGATAAATTTAAGAAATGGATGTTCAAACAAAAAACATGAACTTAAAGGGACTTCCATCAGCTTGGCATAAGCTGTACAGTAAAATAAGCCACAGAAGCCCAAAACCAGCTTTTAATATCAAGTGATACAAAAATGTAATTGCAGTAATCGATTTTCTGTATAGATAAGGTTTCAAACACAGCATTAAACATTTTAATGCAGTGTTGGATATTTGGATATATAGTGACAAATCTGTTTAGGAGGGCCATTCAACAGTCTTTGAGCAATGGTGATTAATGGAATGCCCAACTTGGATGTTGTTGGAATCATCAGTCTGAATTTTCTCAAAAGCACAATGATACTAGGGCTATACATTCCAGTAAGTGATTATTTACCCCATGACTATATTTAGTTGAATTTAATCCCTGTTATCAGCACGGTGTTTTTATATGACGAAGTCATACATTGACCTAAACAGGTCAGCCTTCTCAACAGCTGTTTGAAGTGCATGACACATTCTGGACAGAAGCAGCTGTCAAGGAATGTAATGAGGGCAGTTGTGTCGGAAATATCACTTAATTGTGGCTGCTGCTGCTGCTGAATTAGTCACACATCCTTACTGCCGGGAGACACTGTAGTGGAACTTTAGCTCTTCTATCTCAAGACAGCATGTTTTACAAAACAAATTTAGAGAAACAACTGCAGTAATGAAATAATTCAAATTCTGGTCCTTACTCATAAATGTGCAACAGCCATTCCAAACAACACAGCACAGAATGGATTTTTTTAATGGGATCAAAATATGGCTCAAAACCCAAAATGTTAAATTTTGGATTGTACAAAATCTGTGTCACTAATGTTATAAGTAATTCTAACAGCATAGAATAGCTATCAAATAATTAATTGAAAGCTTCTAAGTACAGACAAATCTTTTATGAACATGTATCTCTTGAAGAGGTCTCCACTTTCAATGTTGGTGTGCTAGTGAAAAATTGATTCTAGAATGTTAAATTAAAAATCACTGCAGAAGCCTTCTAAGCCTAAATTCATATTAAATTTCACACACAGTGGCATAGATTTTATCTGTTGATTTTTTACTGGGAAATTTACCAAACCATTCTACTTTATTTCTATCTTCCCTGCCTCAAACACATCAATTTCCTTCAAACGAGAGAGGCAATCTTACGAAGTTCTGAGCTGTTTGTCTGTTTGGGTTCGTATCAATAGGATCAACTGCATCAGTAGTTAAAGACTTACATGATGAGTAATTGACTGTTTCATTTGGTGTATCTCAACTACCCCTAATTTCCCTTGGACTTCATGTGCTTGCTGCTTGTTGTGTTCTATCAGCTGGGGACAGTCAGTGTGCCTACTTTTAGCAGTGACAAGTTAAACAGCCTACACAAGGAAAGATGCAATAGCTGTTAAACAAGGATATAATGAGAGCAAATTAACATCTCCCACTGACTTGTCCTTTCTGGAAAAGTTACTTGTTATTTCCATATTCTCAATGTTTACATAAGAAAGGTATGGCTTTGCTAATTAAAGTCATACAAAGCTCAGGTTGGAGTTTTCAATCTGCAGCTCCACAGATTGTGTTCAGCCTGACAAAACAATTAATTCAACACGTTTCTCAGGAAGCCTCAGTTTCCTCCTATCACATTTGCACATCTTAAACTATACCACACAATCTGTTCCTCAAGTTTTATGCTGGTATTTCCATCAACATTATCATTAGCCTGCAAGGCTAAACTCTAATTATTAAAATGCCCAATGCTGAACAGGTTTACTAGCCAGTACAGACACATTCCACCTTAACAACCCCTTATCACAGGATCTACTGTGGTAATTACTGCAAGGTCACAAACCCTTCTTTCTAGATCAAAAGTGAACTGACTATAGAGTCCAACTTAACTGACTTCCTAATTCCAAGTGGCAAAATTTCTTATTAACTGGACCATGTTTGTTTCTGTTTCTATTTGTGTTTGATATTATTTTAATACAGGTAAATAGGAACAGCTTAAGCAATTGCTAGCACAGTCATAAGTTTCTTTCCCAGACAGATAGCACAAATGATGAGGGCCATTGGAAAAGACCTGGCATCTCTAAAGTTAGAATCAATATACAAACTATGATATACTGGTGCTTTAATATGGAATATCAAAAGCCATTTTTGGACAGCTTCTCAAAGAAATCAGAAGAGCAAGACCAACACTTGAAAGTGAAGTGAAACTTTACATTCAACATTATCCTACAAAAGCTATAATCCTGCCACAGCAGGAATTTCTGAGTGGATACCATCAGTTAATCAAATTCACAGATCTACTTAATTTTCACTCCCTGTGTATTCATTCACATACAGCAGTAATTTTCACTTTTTCCATCTTTTCCGTGAATACCAAAATAATTTTTATAATGGCAGGCATTTCTCTCTCCATTTCACACTTATGATCAGGGCTAAACATTGCTTACACTTTGCCTTAATGGTGCATTTCTGGTAAGCATTAAATCTCATTTCAAGTCCCCAGTTATACAATATTCCTTCCACTTACAGACTCCTGCTGTTAGTCTGCAATGGTTCATTAAATGCTGCTTTCCAACAGCATCAAAATAAAACAATTTTCTTTCTTTCACTTCATGTTTGAAATGTTATGAGCACAGTTAAAGAAATTTATTTAGGCAGTAGTGCTCTTACATTTTGTGTATTGGGTACTTCTCCTGGTATGTTGGATGTGTAAGACATCTTGCTGCAACAAGAGTGAGGTGTTTTGATTCAAGGTGTGGGGGGGATAAGCCCAAGAAACACAAGTCTTGCAGACCAGTAGATAAGACTGTTACCATCTGATGAGATTGAAAATGTTGGAATTGCTTCTGTTAATGCAAGTTTGCTATTCATTGTAAATTTACAATGACTATCTCTGAAATAGTCAACGATGTAAAGAGAAAGGAAGTCTAACTCTTGACAACCTACACCAGAACACCAGCAAGGCTCTGAGACAGACTGCAAATTAAGCCTCAGCCATTCCAGGAGTTTCCTCATAACACTAGAAAAGGTCAGCAGCAGTTTCAAGAGAGAGCTGCAGAGCTAGCAGAGTGAACTGAGGCTGCTCAAAGTCAATTGTTCATCTGCAGCCAGAACTGCAGAAGGAAGACAGAGATGAATGCTTATCAAATCTATAACTCACGTTAAGCTTAAGAAATACAATTCTCTGTTTGCATTGTTTTGGGCACTACTGTTATCCACAGCGTGAAAATAGCTCAGCCTTCACCAAAATGGCATTTTATAAACTAGTGCTTTGCTAAAGAAGTGTATTTTTTGCCACAGCTCTTCCCAGAGCATACAATATAGAACACAGAAACAGTACAACCTCTCAGCATTGTTGAACAACAGAACAGTTAAATGGTAAGACAAAAAGAGAAATTAGGAAAAGGTTGCCTTATGGAGTACTATGGCCAAAACCAGAATTTTAATAGCATATGGTTTTGAATAATTTTTTGCACATGTATTACACATTAAAGAAGGATATTGGCAAAGGTTTCAAGTAAAATGATTTTATTCTTTCAATATCATTTATACAGCACTGGTGACTTTCAGACCTAAAATAATCCCTATACACATGTAGGTGTTGGTGTATTGTAGTATAAACTAGTACAGGTTGCCCCCTGATATTTTCAAAAGAAATAACTGTTAAAACTTTTCCTCAGGGATATCACAATCTTTATTTTAAGCAACTCTTGGTTAATGTTTTATCACCCTGTCATTTTCTTGTAGTCTATTAACACACCACTGTTCATTTATTAGCATTCTGTTGACTTTAGGCTGCAAATTCTGAAAAGCAGACAAAGTAGCAGACGCAGTGGTTATGAAGACCTTTGTATTTTGTGAATCTGTCAAAAGGGCATTTGAACCATTAAGCACTAAAATACAAACCAGAAAAATAATTGTTATTTCGTCTGTTAATTTTTTTGAATGTTGTAACTATACAGCAACAGTGTAACAAAAAGTTGCATTTAAGTGGTACAATCCAAAAGTAGAACGAGCTAATAAGCTCCTGCAAAAGTTGCAAAGCTTATCCATTCAAGATAGGATTGTGAACAAATAACTGTGAATTTATTACTTTCAGCATATGTAGAAGGGTTCTTGTTACTTGCTAAATTTTTCCTGTTTGGACAGGAAATCATCTAGCTAACAGCATCTCCGATTTTATTGAAATAATTTTTTATCAAAGTAATCTTCCAGAAGCAAAGGTGATCATCCAAAAGCTTTAGATTTATGAGTTCCTGGTCCTTGTACTTGCCAAGACTTCATCATTAAACAAGGTTTCAGCAAACATACCAGAGTTTTGCAAAGCCTCGAAAAGACGCTTATAGTCTTCTGGATACAAGTTACACATTGCAGCATTTTTGGGAATTTCTAGTGCTTTCAGTAATGCATCATTATTGTCCAAGCTCCATGAACTGAAACGCAAACAAAAAAAATCATAATGGAGCATAGCTTTCTGTGAAAAATAAAAAAGCAAGAAACATTATCTGAAGGTCCACTTCACTCTTTCACAGCTTCTAGAAGAAACTAACCTCCTCTTGCAACACAAGTTACTTTCCATCCATACTGCAAACAGGAAGAACCCTCTGCTACTAAAACACATGAACAGCAAAAAAGCCCCGAATACACACAGACCATAGCAAACCACACAAACCTTCTCATTACAGGACAGGTGTTCCCCCTCCCTCATCCACCCCAAACGCATAAATCAGTAATAGGCATTACAGCCTAAAAAGGGTGTTTCAGTGCTGGAGAAATTAAAGCCAAGGCAGTCGTCCAGATGACTCAGTATAGCATGAACTAGTGACTTACACCTCCCAGGTACTTCCTTCCATCTATAACCAGATGTATCCACCCTCCCCCATCTACATCTTTGCTATGAAAGCTATACTTTTATAAATGTGCACATACATTAACTATTTCCCAGACAGGAAGAGAGGGTATAAATACACAGAAGATGCATATTAGAAGCCTTCAACTTCCTGACTGAAGGATCAAGTGAAGATGGGATACACCACTGAGCTTTAAGAAAGAAATTCATTAAGGCTCTTTGCACTTGTCTTTGCTAAGATAGTTACTGGAATTTAGTAGCTTATTTTTTTCCCCCTTTCTGGAAATTAACTTTCATAACCTACTATCAGCAAATGAGAAGTATATTCATTTTTTTCATCAGCAAGAAGTCAGTGCTTTCCAGACTGTGAACACCTTCCATTTCTGGGAAACAGAAATCTACTGATCATAAAGGAAAGTGAATAGCTCCAGTGTAATACCAAAACTAGTAATTAAAGAAAGTTGCATAATTGGTAAAGTCTAAAGCCTGATTTTTTAATTAGATAACAGCTATTTGAGGACGTCCCCATTCCACCTTCTATAACCTTCAGCTGTTTTCATTAGTGTGACTTTGATGTCTGCTATAAGCTGAATCTCTTTCAGCTTTTCATTTCTGTAACTGCAAAACTCTTGGTGGCTTTAGTACTGTATCTGTAAAATAAGTGAAAACTTCTTGCAGATACATGACCTAAGCTCCATTGGAGGTACAGGAATTACTGCACATACACATTCTAAATACTTGCCAACCTTCCTGCCAGGAACAGTCCCCAAAATACTGTAATGTAGGTTGCACAAATGAAATTTTCTATTCTACATGTTGAAGATTAATTAAAAATTAATTAATTAGTTTTTAAAAGGCTGCATTTCATCTGGAAATAAATACTGCTTTGGGAACATATTTTAGTATTTTCATATATTTCTCAGAAGTACAAAAACTGTAATTCTTTCTTACTTACTTTAATCTATCAGTAAGTTTAGACCTAGGTTTAGCAAAAGACTGTTTCACCATGAAAATAAAGGTAGATGCATTTGATGGCTTCAAGCCTCCTGTAAATAGATTTTGTTGGGGACTCAGTCGTACCAAACATAAATGGTCATTTGGCAGCCGCTGCAAGAAAAACAGAGTAAGTAACTAAAAAAATAATCACTTTTTAAGACAGTATCTATCTTAAGCTAAGAGTTTCATCTTTGCCACCAGTAACATTTCTTATTAAAAGCCTTAACAAGATGATTTCATTGGAAGATGACGTTTCACCTCCCTGTGCCTCGAACAGAAAAGGAAATAGAAAACCAAAGAAACATACTATCACTTGGGGTTTATTTCTGTATTTTAAAACTGGACTTTCTTAGTTGATGATAGACGATGCAGGCTTGATGTGAGTTTTCAAGATATTATATGGCCTATAATACTCCTATACTATGCAAGGTATCGGATCAACTACCTGCCTTTTATATATAAAGATGGAATTATGTGAGCATAACACTAAAACACTATTGCAACATGAGGATTTTATTAAACTGGGACAAAGTAGAGTCTTCAACCGAAATAAGTTTACTTCCGTATTGGCAACAATGGATGTACTGTCCAACAGATCTGACATTTGTGCTTCTAAAGCTGCCATAGTACATCTTGCACAACCCACCTGATGGGCCTCTCTACATGGCTTTTTAGCAACATAACTAAGCATACAAGACACACCCAGTCACTTATATATTACAGAAACCTTGCAAACTACAGTCAGTACAGTACCACAGCAGTTTTCCGGGGAGCGTAAAACTTAAAAATACTAAGCAAACATGTTTTTACATTATCAGAATTAAACAGGAATATTCCTTTATTATACAAAAGAACATCATCACTTCTCTGATAGAGAGAAGTAAATAACTTTACACAAGGTATTTTTGCATTTCTCAGACTTAAGTTTGGAGACTCATGCTATTCCACAACTAACTTGCACATGAAATCTATAATAGACACATGAATAACCATTTTAATCAAAACCAGCAGCATACTGATTGTGTTATTAACTGTGATAGCACTTGTTTTGTTCAAGCAGGTAGATGTGACCATCAGAAACTTTCTCTGAAAAATACTTTACCTATTCATATACCTTTATGCTGTTTATTCACTATATCTTTTTCCATCACAGACAATAAAGATATTAGTTTATTTCCGTTTCTAAGCTAATAGCAATTCTTCACTCCACTTTTGACGAATCTACATGCTGCCTTCAATTTTAATTAGAACAGTTCTTAAAAAATACATCTGTAAATGCTGCTATAAAGTTACTTTAATTAAAAGTAGTTTAGGTGCATCTTCAGAAGAAAAGAAGTGTAAAAAACAATCTTACCACAGTTTTTGGTATTGCCAGTCCCCCATTTTTCAAATTAGTTGCAAATGATGACCAAGGTTCCTATGGGAGAAAGCAAATGTATTATGGAATTAAGTGTTTTGTTAGAGTAGAATAGACTATTTCAGTTGGAAGGTACCTACAGTGATCATCTAGTCCAACTGCCTGAGCAGTTCAGGGCTGGTCAAGTTAAAGCACGTTATTAAGGGCATTTTCCAAATGTTCTCTTAAATGCTGACAGGCTTGGGGCTTCGACCACCTCTCTAGGACAGCTGTTACAGTGTTTCACCACCCTCTTGGTAAAGAAATGCTTGCAAATGTCCAGTCTGACCTGCCCTGTCACAGCTTTGAACCATTCCCAGTGGATACTGGGGAGAAGAGCTCAGCACCTCCCTCTCCCCCTTCCCCTTCTCAGGAAGCTGTGGAGAGCAGTGAGGTCACCCCTCAGCCTCCTTTGCTCCAAACAAGACAAGCTCAAAGCCCTCAGCTTCTCCTCATGGGACATTCCTGCTGGTCCTTTCACTGGCTTTGTTGCTGTCCTCTGGATGCATTCAGGGACCTTCACAACTTTCTTAAGCTGTATGGCCCAGAACTGACCAAGTATTCAAAGTGGGGCTGCACCAATACTGAATTCAGTGGGACAACCACCTTTTTTGACCAGCTGATGATGCCGTGTTTAAGGCACTCCAGGATGCAGTTTGTCCTCCTGGCTGCCAGGGCACACCCTGCTGCCAACCAGCAGCCCCAGGTGAGCAGTGGCCAGCTAGGTGTAGCCCCATTCAGTATAGCCCTCTCAGCGCTGCCCTTCAGCCAGTTCTTCACCCAGTCCACCCTGAACCTGCTCATCCCACAACTGGACAGCTTCTCCAGAAAGATGCTGTGAGGGGCAGTATCAAAAGCCTCCCTAGAATCCAGAAAAATTGCATTCACATCTTCCCTTCATCCACTGGGCAGGTGACCTCACGACAGGAGGGTGTCAAATGAGTTAAACGAGACTTTCCTTTGTGAACCCATGATGACTGTGCCTGATGATTGCATTATTCTTCAAATGTCTTTAATAGTACCCAGCAGAATCTAGTACTCCATAATGTTTGCAGGGACTGAGGTTAGACTAACAAGTCTGTAGTTCACTGGGTCTTCCCTCCCATCCATCTTTATGGAGGATATGGAATAACATTGGTCAGCTTCAGTCAGCAGGGACCTCCCCAGACTCCCAAAACCTTTGATAGCTGATCTAGAGAAGTCCTGCCGTAACTTCCACTAGTTCCTCAGTACTCTGGGATGAATTCCACCAAGCCCCAAGGACCTGTGAACATTCAGCTGATACAGCTGGTCCCTTACAGTTTCAGCCTCCATAACTGAAAAGTCACTGTTCCCACACTCATGGTCCTTTGGCTCAGGGGGCCAGGCAGCCCAAGGTCTATCAGTATTATTAAAGACTGAGGCAAAAGAGACATCAAATGCCTCCACTTTTACTTCATCTCTGTTAGACAGATAACCACCTTCAAAAAGTACCATTCTTCAACTTTTTAATATTTACTTTAATATATACCTTGTAGTATATTTGGAAAATGATAGACAGTGAAACCTAATTTTAGATTAGAAAACATTTAAACTATGAAGGTAGGTTCCTAGAAAAACAGAGCACAAAGATAAATCTGAAAAGCATAAACTAACTGGAAGTTGACGGCCATGTGCTCATGGGTCAGTGGGGGCATAACATAAAAAAAGGTTTTAAAACTAAACCATAGCATGTTTCACAAGGTAAGAAGGTAATGACTAGTAGGAGCAGCAGGTATGCTTGGAACACTAAAGCACGAAGATTCAAAAAAATTTCTACTGAACTCAGCTTAGGACATCCAAAGCATGGATGATGGCAAAATCCAGAGGATGTAACAAAGAGCAGACTACAACAGATTGGAAAAGCAGTCTTCTAGTTTCACACAACCGTTGGCAAAATGGAAAAGATTTATCTGGTGTGTAAACAACTCTTTCTCATCTACCAGATTCTAAGAATTAATGTTTTCAAGTACAGTGGCTTGCAGTGAAAACACTGACACCACAGTGAATAATAATGTTGCTTAATTGAAAGAGTTTTACACAAAACATTACTGTTTTGGCTTTTTACAAAAAGTTTTCAACAGTTCTCCAACTGATTCAAACACCGAATTAGCTTCCAATTAGTTTACAATGGTAAACCACTATAAACCCTTTTCTAAGTGAATGTCCATAGCATTAGGTCATATCAGCTGGTACAAAACTCTTACCTTATGCAGTAGTTCAATTTCGTACCCTAGTTGTGCAAGTACAGTAAGTGCTTGATAAATCTTCGACTCCCCAGGCTTTGCTGTTAATACCTAAAAAAATGGCAAAGAGCAAGCATTTTTGTTGCAAAAACCAAGACTGCGCCTTTATCTAAGCTAAATATATATCTATTTCTTCTTATATATATATTTATATATTTATATATATATTACTCATATATATATAAATATATATATAAAACAGTAAGAAATTCAGTTAAGTCTAAAATTCCAACATAAAGTTACATTAGGCCTCAAATATGTGCTTTTTGCTATTTTAGTATATCTTGTCAGAAGACAGGGCTACAAGACACTGTAATACTTGAAGTATTTCTTCACAGTAGTTATTTGGATAAGTGAACTACGTATGAATCTCCAGCATACACTTTCTGGTGCATTTCAAGGCAGAGAAGGTTGACACAGAATAGAAATAAGGATCAGATTTCATATAAAAACCGTAACTTTGGCAGAGTTATCAGCTTGCACTGGTAAGATAATATTCCCAAGAAGACACACAAGCAGAATAACATCAGGTGACCTCACTGAACATTAAGCAACTTGCAGAGTCATCATCCTGATCAATATTACAAATCAAACAACTCTGAGGGCAAGAAAAAAAGAAAAGCTTGTGATTATTCTCAAAAAGGGCAAGGAAAGAAGTAAATTTTAGCAGGGAGATTTACACAGCCTTGTCATATGATAAAAAGTCAAAACAACCAACAAAAAGGAGCCAACAATGCCCAGTGAAAGAAAGTTCCAATAGCTTTTACTACACAACCCTTATTTAACAGGGTTCACATTATAACCAGAAAAGTTAATAAAAAAAACAAACACGAAACAGGGACTGCATTAAATGAAGAGGTTGCCCTGTATTTAGTAAAAAACCTGGCCATTAAAAACATGCAAGTGGGTATTTCAGTGGTGTTCAACCTGTCATTTCACAGAAGAATATACATAAGACGTTTCATTTTTTTCAGTAGGGTGTTAGACACAACACAAGTTGTGTAAGCAGACCTGGAAGTCCTTGTCTACTTCAAGTAATTAAAGGTTTATGGTTTATGGCTCTGTATGAACCTCCCAGTTTCATGGGAAGGAAAAAAAAGGCATCCTTGAAGCATAAGTACAGTTCTAGAACTTTGGGAAAGCATAAATTAGGAACATGTAATCCAGAAAGGGCTCTGCACCTTAGTGTACAGAGCATTAATAAAAAGGAGTGTAAATCATTATATTTTGCCTCAATCCTTTTCAGTACTGCATACAAAACAACTCAGGAGGACAGGTGTATCTCACTGTATTGGTATTTAGTGACTGGGAATTCTCTTCGCTTGTGTTTATGTGTTTTGAATTCAGTCTTCGTTGACTATTACCTACAACTAGTAAACAAACTTGTTGCAAAAGCATGGTATAGAATTTAATCACCTCACAATTTGCAATGGAAAGCAGCTAGTGTGCTGCTGCACATGCTTCTCAAGGACCAGTCTTCATATCTGTAAGACCTGTGGTTATATGACAACAGAATGTTTCTTAACAGCGCTATCACTGCATAAAGCGAACAAGTGGGAAACTGGCGATACTTAAAAATTCTGGTAGAAAAGAAATTCACTAGCAAAAACATTAAGTACACAATATAAATGGGTTTGTGTTATGTGAAGCACTACACCTTCATTACTTGTAAAACGCCTCCCACGTACCGTATACTCTTTTTCACTTATAAAGAGGTTGAGTTCTACTCTTCCGTATCTGTATATGGAACTGCACTCATACATGGCGAAAAGAAGTCTCCAAAGTCTGTTTCTTTCCAACTGTTGTGGTACGATTCCAAAAATTTTCAAAGGTACATCTGTTTCACACAACAGCGTTTAAAAGTATCTTTAAAATTTTGCAGTATGTATTAGACAATCTCATTAATTCTAATATCTAAACCACAAACATTGAAGAGAAGAAAGTCTGTGAGCTCATGTTGTTGAATAAATACAATTCAAGCCTTAGTCAAAGCTAACCCCAGTTTGCATTAGACTAAACTTTTAATAGACAAGAAAATACTTAAATATCTGATATTTCCACTTGGGTTTTTTTCTGAAGCTGAAATGTAGAAAACAGTATCCATTAATCCAGCATGTGTATTAAATACAACACATACCTCAAGCAAATCCCAAAGATTTTGCCAAACTGCCTATGCATCCTTCTCACACGTTTGTAACAAGTGGGATCATAAATACATACCTGCCCTCCAAGGAACTGCCGTTATACCCATGGTTTCAAAGAGTTTGTCAGAAGACACAGCAGGTGGTTTCAATGCTCCCTTCGCCAAAGGATCCAGTCTGAAGAAGTCACCATGAATCACCTTTAACTGCCCATCCTGGCTATTCTCTAGGGACTGAATAAAAATAACTTTAGTTGAAGAAATCTGGATACAGTAATTGGTTTTGCAAAACACCCAACCCAAACAAAAAATGTATTCAAGCACTACCTAAAATTGTTACCTAGTCAACAGGAGTCAAACCTCAGAGCTGCTTCTTACAGATGACAAAAAGAATAGCTTCTTTCTTTCAGCTGATAAAAATAATTTCCCCCTTCACTGTGCAGGGCATTTTGACATTTTTTGTGCTGTTCCACTTGAGCTTTAAATCACATTCTTAAACTAGTAAGATGTTCTGCCATGTTTTTTAAAAAACAAACAAACAATTATATACAACTAAGCAAACCACTTCTTTTAACAATTTAAAACTAGAATTCTTCCTATCTGTGGAGAGAATACCTTTTATACACATTTTAAGTCAGATGAGAGTCATTGGTTCCAAACCAGCATTGTACTGCAAACCTTCTAGAGCAACTTCTGCAGCTCTGTGTCTGACCCACTTTGAATCCATGCAAACCCCAGGTGAGCAGGAGAAGACAACACATGTAAGCAGGAAAACAGATTAAATAACACTGTGAGATAATAACTAAGAGTATTTTTACAGATTTCTTACAGCTTCATACAGAACTCCTGCTTAAACATAAACATTTACAATGACTCCGATTAGTTTCAAATTTATGCATGAAGTTTTATTTATGCATAGAAAGACTATGTATGAACTTGAGTTCCTGCATACACAAAATGCCAAATCAATTAACTAAAAAATACTATGCATTTGCTATGTACAATAACAAACTACTTACCGTTATTAGGCATTATTTCAGATGTTGCAAGTAACAATCACTACCTAACTCCTTTTTGATCCAATAATTACACAACAATTTAAGTTAATTTCTCCTTTTCCCTTTAATTACATTTTAGAAACGTGCAACTGAATCAAAAGTGTACCTGTAAGTCTGTAAGAAAATCTGAGTTACTTTCCAGAGCTACCACTCTAAAACCTGCATCAAGCAGAGCTCGAGTCAAAATTCCAGGACCTAAAGTAGGAAAATGAAGAAAAAAATTAAGAAAAAACATTTTTAATGTGTATTTTTGTTTCTAAGTTATCTTCTTTAGTGATTTTCCCAGCACAACACTTGGGACATATCACCTTCAACAGGATATAGCTTGTGTTTGTTCAAGCATACTTCAAAACAAGAGTTAAAAAATTATTTACAGGCAGCCTGCCTAAGACTGCTCACTGTATTACACTAAGCACAGCATTACAATTAGATACTGAGTAACACTGGAGGTAACGTTTCAGATATTTCTACTACTTTTTCTTCTACCAACGGAAAATACCGTGAAACCTTACCCATATTCTCTCTAAAATACACTCTGCAGAAATATAAACAAAAACCCCCCAAACCATTAGGTCACTGCAGAGGATTTGCCATAGCCCATAATCCTGGGTGTGCTTTTACTGATAAAGGTCGCCTACAAAACTACAGTATTACCTGACAGAAAATTACACCTCTGGTCACTCCACGGCAAAGTTCTACCACGAGTGACTCAAGCCTCCAGACTGCACCCTCACTCCATGGTCTGCATAAATGGACCCCCTAGGCACACCCCGGAGCCCACACCGAGATTTCCTGGGAAAGTGCCGGGGCACGGATCCGGGACAGCCCCCAGCCGGGATTCCGGCCGGGGTGGCGCCCGAAAGGAACGCAGCTGCCACCCCCGCCCGAAATCCCGGGAGAGGCAGGGCCCCGGCTCCTTCCCGCAGCAGCACCGGCCCTCCGCGGGGCCACGGTGCCAGCAGGGCCGGTGGCAAGGGCGGCAGCTCGCACTGACCCCCCAAGGTCACTGGGGCGCCCCGGAGCCTCGGGGCAGCTCACCGGGCGCGAATTCGAGCAGGAGGGGCTGGGGGCCGGGGCCGGCTCCGCGCTGCAGGCAGCGCCGCACGGTGCGCGCCAGCTGCGGGCAGGCGATGAAGCGGCGGACCACGAGGCTGCTCCGCTGCTCCTTA
>VYZT01050102.1:0-14828 GCA_013400735.1 Pomatostomus ruficeps | reverse complement strand
CTCGCCTCGGCCGTGGCGGGCAGGTGCCGGCGCTGCGGCTCCTGCTCCCGGTACGGTGCCCCCAGCGCGGAGCATGGAGAGGGCTGGGGCGAGCGGCGGCTCGGGAGGGGGGGCTCGGGCCGGCGCGAAGTGCTCTGCCCGGCGCCCGTGGACTGATGTATGCTCCGGGCGCCGGTGAAGTCCCAGAAGCTACGTATTTAGCTTGAGGTTTGCCTGGGTGTTTCACGGGAGTCTTTGATCTCCGCGTCTGCAGCTAAATAGTCACTTCGGGACTGGGTTGTTTGTATCGCTCTGCCGCCCTCGGCAGGTGCAGGATCCTACTCCGGCGGATCTCCGGCATCGGTGCTCGCCGGCTTCTCCCTGCTCGATACCTTATTGCAATTACGGTTTAGGTTACACCTGTAATTTTCGATAGTAGTGACGTTGTCCTTTCGGCAACGTCCCCAGTGCCTGAGCGAGAAATAACTTTAAGACCATCTTCAAAACGTTTTCATGTTCTGCCAAACTGGAGTTCATCCTTCAGGGATACTATGCGAAAGAAAACCTGTTCAGTGACAGGTGAGTGGCCGCAGTGTGATGGGGGAAGGAGCAGAGAATCCTCCCAAATGTGTTTTCCCTTCCCCTGTGTAGTTTGTGCAGAAGGCAAGAGAGATCTGGCAATCACAGGGTACACTGGTCTTCAGATTAATGGTTCAGAAGTAGACTTTCTGTATGATGTTCTGCACATTGTGTAATTTCTTATATCTTGTTTCTCTCTTTCTGAAGTGAGAAATTAACACTTGCCTACTTACTAAACAAAGTCATTTTATTTGGTATATCTCTCTAAAACAGAAATTGGGATAGAAAATTGTGGCTTTGTTGTTCTCTCTTTGGGGGACCCACATGTGGCGTGAAGAGAGGCTGGGCTGAATTTAGAAAGTGCCTTAGCAAATGTAGCAGTTCTTCATGTCTGCAATTTATTTTTAAATACTCTGCTTTTTTACAATGAGTGCTATAATAGTTTTCCCTGTGCCTTAAGGGAAATGGACAGATTGTTCAGCTGGATGACGGGATAGACCTCAATCCATTTTTAAACTGGACTTTATGTTTTAATAGCTTTCTCTGTCTCTTACTAATTAGTCTGATAATTCAGTAATTTGTAGGACTTTTAGAATATCAAGCAGAACTTGGTTTTCTTAGAACAAGTGTTTAGTAACATCCTAATTCAGCATTCCTCATCAGTTTATTGACAGCTATGGCCACAGAAAGGTTAGGTATCATTTAAAGCTTTATTAATGAAATTTGGAAAATTTTGTTGTCAGCAGGAGGACTCAGGAGTGCTAGGGTCCTCTTTGAATGGGCTGTTCAGAACAACTGAGATTATTCAAAGGAATGTTTGCTAATAAAAGCCAAATGACAAAATGCCCGACAAGTCTTCATACACTAGAAATTATACACTTTTCTTCATTATTTTATTTATTTTAGCTTAGTACTTGTCTGGATTGAACCACAGGTCTCTATGGGCTAAACTCATGGTTTGGTTTTTTCCCCCCTAGTAGAACTGCCAGATATACGCTGAATCTTTCATGCATAAAGGACTACCTCTTTATGACCGGGTCATTATCTTTAACAACCTGTTGAAACCTTAGGAAAATGGTAAGTTTGGTACATTTTTTTTATTTAGAAATTACAATGTAGAAAATTGTTTAATACATTAAAGTGTTTCGCAGGACATTTGAACAGTTATTTTTACATTAATGGCTGATGGTGGCATATGTTTTCTAGTTTAATTCAGCTATCACCACATGCAAATGTTTGAATTTACAGTCTTACCTCATAGAGACTTATGTCTTTGTAATTTATGTGCATTGTTGAGTGCTCTGAAATTGCTTCCTCCTAATTATTGTTTCCTGAAATAAATCAGAGGGAATCAAAAGGGTTACCTGATTGGATTCCAGTCTATGCTTGAACAAAAAGAGCTCATTAGTTGTATGGGTCAAAAAGACAGTAAAGAGATTCGATTTTTTTTTTTAATAGTTCTAAATACCTTCTGAATTTACCTTTATTTGACTCAATTTAAAGCTTAATTTTCAAGTTAATATTAAAGCATTAGTCTTCTAATATTATTTTGCTAGGTGTTAACCACTTAGCCATAGTAAATATTGACAATAATTTCTAAGTAACGGTGAAGATTGCAGAAGTACCTCAATCTTGATCTCAGTTTTTCAAACTCTTATGCCCATACTTCATCTTAAGTACAAATTTGGCAGAATTTCCATCTTGTACAAAAAGAACCCAATGAGTATGTGAATGGAAATTTGCATGATCGTATTTTTCCCTTGTCCTCCTAGAGGATACTTAGCATTAGAGTCTCCTTTAAAGACTCAGAATACAGATTAAATTTGAAAGGTCTACATGTTACCAAATACCACCTCTAATGTGAATTTTGGAAAAATCTTTCAACAGAAATGACAAAAGCTCTTACAATAGAGCTGAAAGAATCACTTAAGCCTATTTTCTTCAGTAATGTGAAAATATAACAACCTGCTACATGCTTGAGTTGGCAGAAACGTCTCTGCTTTGCTGACATGCAGGATGCCACAGAATTATTGTTTTCACTTCTTTTATGAAGCATACTTGAATAATTTTGTTGTAATGCTTTGGTTGGTGACCAAGAGAAATAGTAGAAGGAGTGGTAAGAGATTTCTCCAAAAGTGCTCTAAGCACTGCACACTCAGGAAAAGAGTCTCTACAAAGAATTATTATTTTTAAAATCAATCAGAGAGTAGCCTCATTCTTTTGCCATATTTTCTCCAAGCCCATATACGCACAAAGGAAATATCCCAAGAACTGAAGTAGCATTTAATCCTTTGCCACAATCTGGTTTGAGATCCAGTGAGTTTGCAGCCTGTGGGTTGTGTTGGACATCTTCCTTTGAAGTGACAGTCTGTCTTTATAAGGAGGTCAGCAATTTTGTATTTAGAGCTGTTATGGTCTATAAACCTTAACTTAACTGCTTTTCTGTGTGTCCTCTGTTGACAATTAAAAATGGCTTGACATTTGGATGGGGGACAGTAGCTAGGGAGTGGGGGGAGTTTTGCTGTTTGGCCAAGCTATTAGTAGCAAGGGAAATTAGAATCCAAGGTTCCTTGGACGCTTGCCTGTTCCACGTGACAATGTAGATTCCAGCCTAGCACTGAAAACCTGTTTAATAGGTAGTTACTGTCCATTACAAGTGTGTTAGATCAGTTGTGCAGATCACTAGAGAGTGACTGCCTAGGTACCAATTAAGTGAAACTATCAAGTCAGTTCTCCTTTGAGATAGTTTCTGAACACTAGATGCATGGTCATGTATGCTAGTATAAGCTTATTTGAATAAAAAAGTTAAACCACTCCTTTGCTGTTTTTGTTATGTAATACCATGCTGTTTACTAGGAAAGCTTTTTCATACCAGGTGCAGATTGACTTTGCAGCCTTACAAACACTGCAGCAAAGTTCACAGCTGACAAAAGAGCCATTCAGAACAAAAATAAACATTTTTTCCATGATCTGATGCCCTGAATTCTGTCCCTACCAATGCTAACAACAGTGTCCATGTTTTATTTCCCTTCTAATGAACACTAAGCAATATTTTTGATGTTTTCAGTGGAGAGGTGAAGGGTTTTGTAGTGTGAATATGGTTGCATAAGCTGTGTATTATAAGGCATTTTGGCAGGGTTACAAACTTTCTCACTCTGTGCTTTATCTGTGTGTACAGAGAAACTCAGTCCCTAGGGCTATCAATCTGGCATCTTTCATCAGCACTAAATTTACTGCAAATATTTTTTGTGTGCATGCAAAAAAAAAGCGCTATTAAACCTTTGTGGCCAGGAGCGAAAACATTCAAAGAGATGCATTTTCTGTTTATTTCTCTCAGAATTTCTCTTTGTTGAATTCTGGTGAGCGTGTTCTCTTGACTTAAATTCACTCAGCATGTGTTTGTTTGTCTATCTCATCACAAGTCTTTATTCAGAAGGCTTCTGAAATGTTGCCTTGCTCAAGAGCCTGTTGCACTAAAGATATTTTTACTTGGTTTTTTTCCTTATTAATCTACATACAATGTAACTGTGATGTCTTCGAAACTGTCTGGCTAACTGGTAAGAAAAGTGTAGAGGTGAAATGCTGTTTAGTGCCGGAGACTTCTGTAGAAAAATTTTGCCGTGTTGCATGCTTGCTTTTTAGGAGCTGCTTAGGAGCGTGAAGTTTTTTCCAATACGCTGCTCCACCTGTCCCAAGTGAGTTGCTAATGCATGGCCTTAGAATGTGAGCTTTAGCACTGCTTTTCTCTGCCCATGCCCATGGGTTTTTGTTTGGAACATTAATATGACACTGCAGGGCAAATTCAAATTAATTCAGAATAACTTTAGGTTAAAAAAAGAAAGAACATAAAACTAATCCTGGTATTCATTTCATCTTGGTAATATGAGCATGTTAGGAAGGTTTTTAGGTTCACTTGATGAATATGTTACTGAAATAATATGGAAATTCATAATACACATTTTGGAGGTTCTTTCTTAATGGCTATAACTTGGAATGTTGTGTGCTTTTAGTCTCTAAGTGAGGGCATGGTGATCTTATCACTTTAGACCAACATTTCATCTGGACCTGCATCACAGTTCAGGTGTTGTTCATTCTGTTGTTACACTGTTACAGTTGGCCCAGTTTGGCAAAATAAAAAGATTGGGGTGCATCTTGTCCTGAAATCACAAGTTTGTCAGTTGTTCAGTAACACATTGTCATTTTCACTGACTCGTGTTTATTTTATAAAGTGTCATACATTGTGCAGAGCTTACACATTTGATCCTAGGAAGATTTGATCCTAGCAAGAGCTGGCATATAAAATTACTCTTTATCCAATATTGTTTTGGAAGCTGCTTAGTTTCTTACCTGGATTTCTCTTTTCCTCCTGGAAGACTATTGAAGTTTACTATTTTAATACTGAAATCTAACATCATTAACACACAGAGAAATAATAGTCATTCAGTGTCTCTACAGGCTGTTAAAATTCTTCTGTCATGGTATCATTGAAACAATCTCACTTTGGGTTTTAAGTTTTTGTTAATGTTTGTGATAGTTGGGATTTTGTAATGGAAAGATCTTTTTTAAATGGAAATTTCTTAAAGTGGCCTTGTTAGTATTTTTTTGAAAAACTGATCTGAAACAGGTCTCTGTTTACAGGCTCAGATATTACAAGCATTCAAATTCTATATGGGGAAACTGGTAACTGGGTGCTTCAGAAAACTTCTCCAAGATCTGTTAGTCAAAAGTATGTGTAAATTTTTAGAGGCAGCTCATCTAGCCAATATTTATTTACACAATTAGAGTTGAAATGAATTTAATGCAATAACTTCCTCTTGAAATGGGGACAGTTGAAACAGCACTCAAGGCTAAATTCACCACTGGGTTTAAGTGGTTGCAGCTTCATTAACTTCAGTCAAGTCACACCAGTGATTAATTTTTTGGGGGTTGTGATTTGGTTAACATAGGTCTCTTACAGGTCATACATGATTGAGTTCTTGCTCATGCATTTAAGGGCCAAAAAAAGAAAAAGGAAAAAAGACCGAATTAAATGTATTGTACCTCATTACAGTCCTTGTATGGTCCCCTTTACCAAAATATTTATTTCACAATCTTTCATTGTATTCATCTTTGCTACATCCTTGTGAAATATATCAGTACTTTGTGGTTAGGAATTGCAATACAGATGATGTAACAGCGTGACTGACTTTGTGGAGGAGGTTCAGAGCAAAGCAGGGATTTGATCTCCTTCATTTCTATCTGACACTGAATAATGTAGAAGCTAGACCATGCTTCCTTTCAGAAATATAAAGCAAATTGATGCAAGATTTTAGTAGAGCTGCTGGTTATTCTGATTTTCTAATGATGGCAATTATTGAAGCTGTAACAATTAGCTCTGTTCTTAATTAACCTGGTTGGACCTGCAAGCTTGATAACAGAGGGACGACAAGTATGTAATACTTATTGACAACACTTGTTTCATAACTTTTATGGACAGCTTCCCATTCTATTTGTGGTTTCTTCTAACCTTGATATGATTTAGGACCTCACTGAATATTTTTACAATACTACTTTTCTGTGTGTTGATGAGGGCTATAAAACTTGCTTGTCCCTCATGAATACCTAAAAATTATGGAATTCAGTCTTACTATGAAATTCAATTCTCAGAAAGTCGTGAACGCTCTTCTTTTTTCAGTTGGGTAACTTTTAGATAATTACCTCATTCTTCTTGCATCTCCATTTCAAGGGATCTGTTCTGTCATTTCTGCTTTTTCATATATCTTGAAAACTGTTACCTGAGAGCATGAGAAATTTTATATCATTGTATTTTTTTTAGCAACCTCTTGTGAGATCGTAGGAGCTGACACCTTTCTCTGGTCCTTGGAAAGTAAAGATTTGGATAAGAGTGAGTTGAGCTTATTAATTCCCATAAATACAGTCTGTGTGTTTGCAGGACTTTTTTTTTTTGTTTGTTTCTCCTGTAAGGAAAAGTACCTATCCTAGAAAAGATGCATAAATTTGTCTAGTAGGAAGCTTTTCATTTTTGTTATGCTTTGTAATCAAACTTGTGCACATGTTCTGGAGTGTAACAAAAATCTGGGAGTTCTTCAATTAGAAGGAAAATACAAAAATCCAAAAAGGCAAATTAATACTTCTCATAAGACTTAAAAGGAGGTTCATGCATCCCAAGCAAGACCAGTTACTCATAGGTTATTCCTGACCAACATTTGTGTAGACTGTTTATGAAAGAGCTGCAGTGATGAGAGTTCTCCATTCTCCTAAAGCAGTCTGGTCTACTCCATTTCTACCATATCTCTACCCAAGAAATGTTCTGGTGTTTTGTTGCAAATAAGAAAAAAAATGAGCACATTGAATGGTGAGGTTAGTTTTTGTTCTTGTAACATTCAGTCAAATTTGTTCCTGTGAAACTTGAAAGCCAAAACTTTTCAGACACTTGGGGGACTGATCATTGTATATTTTGAGTGCTGACAAAGAGGTTGTTTGTGTGAAATTTTTGACAGAACTGTCATATGTTCTTCTAAAAGCTAGTATTTGTTTCCAGACAAACCTCTTGTATTTGGCTGCAGTCTGAAACATATTTTTAAAGTAATGTTAAATGTGGAATAGTAGATTGTGCCTGGCAGTATGTTTATCATTGTTTATTGAAACTGTAAATGAGCAGTATGACTAGGAAGCTTAGAAGTTGAAAATAGCATGTGAAACTTCCACTTTAAACTTCACTATTCCTGCTGTTTATAGATGGGAAGATCATTGTGCCTTTAAATGCCGCTGCCCCTTGTGAAATGTCACTGCAATGTCAGAAAGTGCCAAACCACCAAAGTGCTCATGCTTAGACATTTTTGTAAATTCAATGAAATTAGATAAACCACTGCAGTGTCTGAATACTTCTTGAAGGACAGCAGACTTAACACATTTGAAAAAGTGAACCTCTTAATCTGTGTATCTGACACAGAAGCAGAAAGCACGTAGAGAGATAATTTTACCCCTAGTACATTCTTTTCAAAGCCCAAGAGGGCAAACTGAACAGTCCAGGAGGATGTTAATGAGATTCTCTCATAGTGAGGCTGTCCAGTAAAGGGATTGTGTATGAGCCTGTCTTGTGAAGTGATAAACTACCAGTGAGTCCATACTATAAAACAGCACAGTGCAGGGGTTGGGGTTTTTTTCTGCAGAGGTGTCAGGTTGGATAATGGAAGCATACATATAAATATCTTTACTTCCCTTTCTTTTGAAACAGCAGTGTTCCAACAATTGTGTTTCACATGAAACACAATGCAGAGGAGAATTCTGCTAGCTGGAATTGTTCTGGCTTTGTGAGATGATTATAGATACATGAATTGCCTACCACCTTTGTCTGCTCTTTCTTTCCATAGCAAATTCTGTGATGGTCAAGTACATCTTCAGCAGCTAGTACTTTTCTTGGTTGTGGCGAGGCAAGGGCACTCTGGTGATGATACTCCAGGCTTCTTTAGGTATATCTTGGCTTCCACATTAGACGAAGCAGCAAACTGTTGTAGAGAAGTTACATTTGCACTTCCTTTAAAAACATATGGGCTTTTTGTTTATTAGCTCCTGTAACAACATAGTAGACATTGTCCTTTTTCTTGCAAGCTAATGAACTCCTAATGCTATGTTGTATATAGGTTTACATAGTGTCATGTAGATACTGTGTCATTTAGAGTTTCTTCCCCATCATTGTCTTCATTTTTGTATTAAATATAAATGTTCATTGAATGAGATCAATCTTTTTCCTTCTATGTGGATGTTAATGGACAGTAAGAAGAATTTGCTGTACATGTTTTGATTGTGTATGGCCGTGATAGTTTTCACATTGTTTTTTATTAATTTGTAGAGGATTATTTATCAGTATAAAAAGAGATACATTGCAAGACAATATTTAAATGATAATATCTTCACACCAGCTATCAGAAAGATCAACAGATTTATTCTTCTTAAGAAATATGTGGGTTAGGTTTAGTTGTTCTTTAAATTTTAGTGTTTCTACAGTTTTCCTTTTTTTTGTTCTAATGGTAGAAGCACCAACTCTGTAAACATAATGATTTTTAAACATACTTGTTTCGTTTTCATGGAATCAGTTTGATTTTTTTTTCCCCTCTAGGACTTGTAAAGCTGCTTGTATTTAAGTAAAAAGATGATAAAATCCCTGCAATAATAAAAAAAATTAAATTCCTTTAATACTAGGTAGTGTCTACTTTTTACCTGTCCTTAAACCTGAGACTTGCTGAATTTCTTCTTTAAAAGATAGGGATTCCACAACATGTCTAGACAGCCTGTTTGGGTGTTTACATAGCAACCTTTTTTTATACTGAATTGCTGTTGCCAGATGTTGTGCCGATTCTTCCTTTCTAAAACTCTTACCTTGCTGGGATCCAGCTTCTCTTGTGTACATCTTGTTCTGTGTATATTGTACACACACACAAAAAACAAAAAAAAAAAAACAACCACCCACACAAACCCCAACCATGATTGTAATTGATTAGTGCCTGATAGGACATAATGAATTCTCTTGTGCATTTAACACTTGCTGTATTATATCTCAGGAGTAAAAGAAAGCTTGGACTCATGGTCAGTTTTCTGTTTGGTATCTCTTTGAGATGCTTTTCATCATAACAGAAAGACTGGTTAATCTCAATTTCACATAGACTTGCTTTATTCCAAAAGGTTGGGGATATTCTGGGGATAATCTGTTTGTCTTACTGAATTTTATGTTGTTCCTTCTGGAGCACTTATTGCTACAATTAATTTTGAATTAAATCCTCAAAAATTCTTAAAAGTGCTTCTAATTGCAGTCTTTACACAGTTGTGATTTATCATCAAAGTAAATGAAAATATTGCATAGAAGCAACACTGGGAACCAATCTGAAATGCCCATTCATTTTGAATAGAGCAGTGTGGGTGATATAGTGGGGAAGTTGACTTTCAAAGAATTAAAATACTTAAATCTCTTTTATTAACACAGAATAATTAAATGGAATGAGAATGAGAGAGAGAAAATAGTGTCTATGTCAGAGGAGCTGTATGAAGGGAATCAAATGGAATAAAATCCAATTTGATGTAAACTTTTCATATGTTGGAAGAAGCAATGTTATGATCTTGATTGTTCTGTAAGATGCATCCAAGGTCAGTAAATGAAATACTAAACTATATATTCAGTAAACATTCACAAACCCCACCAGCTGTCCAGGATACAGGAGCTGCGTTTGTATGAAGGTTTAGGGGGGCTGGTGGTGTTTGTGGTTTTGTTTTGTTTTTAATGCCCTCTTCAAATTTTATCTGTGCCAGGTCAGGAATGAGCCCGATTCTTACTACCTTTTTTTTTTTCTAAATTCAAAACACAATCCAAACAGCTGTATTTAAGGTTATATTTCCATAGTAAGGATAGATGGAAAAAAGTGAGCAACTGAAAAATTGTCAAAATTATATTAAGTTGTATGAACTACATGAAAGAGAACATTGACAAGCATGGGCCTTTTAAAACTGAAGTTGCCCTAAAATACAAGTCAGGGCCTATTCTCTAATGTACCTAGTGTTTGTCCTAAAGCAAACAAACATACAACTAGCACTCAATACAGACTTTGTCTTTTAGCTACTTGCAAATATTTTCCATTTTATTTTTCATTTGTGTTATAATCACCATGATTACACGTGCCAATTGTATGGATCTGTGTGGCAACTGAAGCACTTTTATTCATCAGTACTTTGTAACAAATGTCTGCACAGTTCTACTCAGTGTTAGCTTTTATGTCAATTTTGGGCAACCAGCGAAGGGAGGAAAGATAGGCCTATGAAGAAACAAACATTTTTTATTACATGTTGTTTGTGTTTACAATTCATTTCGGTGGCAAAACAGTAAATACAGGAACCGCATGTTAATGATCTTTCAAATATAGTTTAAATCACAATGGATTTTAATTCCGTTTTTGTTTATAAATGTTTCTACTTGTGTTTTTAAACAGAGCTAAAGTTCATTCTCACAGGATTTAGATATACTTTGATACCTGCCTAGTGCCTTGGTGAATTCAAAAGGAATTGCAAATAGCAGCATTGAAAATCAAGAAGGTGAAAAGTTTCATCTGGGTGGGAGGGGAAATCCTTTTAAAAGATCAAGGGCAAGACTGTTCTAAATTCTTTGAAGTAGCTCTTTTTGGGTTTTCATTCTCTAAGGAGTCCCAAGGGTTGTAGAAAGGAATAGATTTTCAGGGCTACTTTTATTTGGAGAAATACTGAGTTTCAAGCAGTAAACCAAGAAATGTGCTCTCCAGCATCTCAGCTAGAGAGGGACTATCGTTTTAGCCAAATGTTCAAAGGAAGTGAGTTAAAATTTTCCATCCGAATGTCAGCTTCCTCTACAGAAAATATCACTAGTCAAAAGCATCTTTTCTCATTTTGCACTATCAAATAGGAAACACCTTGTTCAATGCATTCATATTTCTCTTTCCTTGTGCTGGCTGTTGAAAGGATAAACTGTTTTCTACGGATAGAAGCAAGACAGTTGTGGTAGGACATCCTGATTTTTAATTATTGCTGTTAAAACTAATTCCTCATTGGGCTTGGGCAATTTACTTTAACCTCTATTGATGCATCCTTTGATCTATAAGCTGGGGAAAGCAGCAGTAGTTATTATTTCATATGGTAGAAAGAGTAAAAAGGGAACCTTTCAAATATAACATTGTGTATGGGATTACTTTTTTAGTGTTTTAGAACAGTTATCAATAAATCAACATAACTGTAGTGTGGGTGTCTGTAACAAAATCTTCTCGTTCTGATCCTTTCTGGTATGATTAAAGTTCTTTCTTCCTCTTAACCTTTCATTTTGTGTTTAACTCTCTTTGAGAGAAAATGGCTTGATTAAGGAACATCCTTCGAGAGAACAGATGCATTCTCCAGATAACTCCTCAGTATCTCTTGTAGAGTTGCCTTTGTCTTTCTGGTGCTCAAGGAAAACCAATTATCATCTAATGTGACTGCCAAAGGAAAATGCAGCTTGCCTCTCTAATGTACAATACATTATTCTTCTAGACTAGGATAGAATATATCCATTGGAAGGGACCTACAGTTACCACCTAGTCCAACTGCCTGAGCCACTCAGGGCTGACCAAAAGTTAGTGTGTTGTAAAGAGCATTGTCCAAATGCCTCTTAGACAGGCTTGGGGCATTGACCACCTCTCCAGGAAGCCTGTCCCAGTGTTTGACCACACTCTTAGTAAAGAAATACTCCCTAATGTCCAGTCTAACCTTCCCCTGGTGCTGCTTACATGTTTTAGGGTAGGCAGTAATTTTTGGTATGGCTGAAAGTGGTTAGCAAGTTCTTCAGGTTGGAAGCAGGGATGGAGTTGTCCTGAGTGGCACTGGCTTTTGCTTTTGTGTTGCCCAGCTGGTGGTGGCTTGTTGCCTTCTGTGTGCTTCTCTGAAACTCCTCACTGTCTTTTTAGTCAGGCCTGTACTTTGTGTGGTTGTCTGTGAGCATGTCATTGGAGACAGTGTCAAAAGCCTTACCACAGTCACAGTCAATCACATCCATTATTCCCCCTTCCTCCCCTGAGCGAATCAGCTTTTTGTAAAAGCATCACTTACTCATCATAAATCCATGCTGAATGCACTTGATGACCTTCTTATCCTTCATATGTTTGAAAATGCTTTCGGGACTAACTTGCTGTATTACCTTTCAAGGATTGAGGTGAGGCAGAGCAGCCTGTAGCTCCCTAAATCCTTCTTCTTGTCCCTAAGATAGGAGTGATGTTTTCTTTTTCTTGTCTTTTTTTTTTGTCTCAGGCCTTTTAGCAGCTACAAAGTTTATGAAGGAATAATTTGGGGAAAATCTCTTTAGTAATCTTTATCAGAAATATGTTTCTATGTGTGAAGAAAAGTCTATTTATTCTTTGGATTTTTTTCCATTTTTCTGCAATTTTAACTCTTCTAGAAACTAAAATGAAATATTATCTTGCATATTTAGCAAGCGTGTATTTTACTCAGCTTGTGTATACCAAGAGTTAAGAAAGCCTGGTGAAGACAGGTATCCTAAAATGTATTTTCATTTAAAGGAAAATATAGGAAGCTGCTATAGGAGGCTTATCTAAGCTCTTCTATAATATAAGAATGCTTGCTGACTTTTTGGCTTCACTATTTAAAACATGAGCTAAATCTAGAGAGATGTACATAATGGAGCTGTATTTCAGGTATATAGTTGCTAAATTAAACAGCAGTACTGCCCTGCTTCTAAAGGCTAAAGATAGGAACTGATACAATAACAGTCCTGTAACATGTAGGTCTTCTGCTAAGTTACTTTTTTTCATTCCCATGAATGTGTCTAATTGCAGCATTGATTGGAGTTGCATCTTCACAAAAAGGGAAAATTGACTCCTGCTGAGAGTAGGTGGGGGATTAGGGTTTTTTATTAACAAACAATCTGCTTCTGTGTATACTGAAGACATGTTGAATGTTTTCTTGAAAATAATGTGACAATTGAGTCAATAAACAGGTTCTACTTCCATCTAATTCTGGTAACACAATTAATCTATCTGCAAGTTTGATCTGATACAATTACTGACAGAATTAAAAGTTGTTCTACTTTTATTCCTCCCTGGTTGATTTTTATTTCAGACAAACTATGATCTTATGTGACAAGAATGCTTTTGTTTTAGCCGTGGATTTAAAGGTGGGGGAGGGGGACATGGGGAGGCTTCTGTTTATCATTTTGTTTTTCTCATTACCTCAGCTGTAACACTGGGAGCACTGCTGTAAAGATCAGCTGTGCTTTTGCTCAGGTAACTGGAACAATTGTAATTGGATAAAAATATAGCTTTATATATTTTTTTTGTATGCAAATATCCCCCGCTTTAAGACTTTAAATAGGTCAATGAATGAAAGAAATTCCCCACACTTTTAAGCTGTTTCATTTGGCAAATGTGAATCTTTACTGGCTGGCATTGGCTGACATTATTTATCTATTTTATGTGTTATAAATGCTTCATTTCATTTTATATTTTAGGTTTAAAAATATCTGGAGGGAGAATAAGTGGTTCAACAAGTAACGCTCTAATGGATGACAGACACTTTCCACCAAATGATCTGCAAATAGACTCAAAGGACAGTCTTCCTGCTAACTATAGGGTAGAAAGTTTGGCATCTCACTTGATTTCTTCAGCTGATGAAAATGAAAATCAACTTGACAGTGATGGGAATGAAGTTCTGACCAGTAGTAGCATTGCTATGGGACGACAGGATAAAGGTGGACAGGATAACATCAATAATAATGAGAATATGGACAGTGGAGACTGGATCCCAAGCTGTAAGGAAAGCGAGACTGAGAGAAGATCTGTAAATGTCCATATGGACCCTCAGCTGGAGGAAAAGCCTAGTACAGAAAAACAGCCAAGTGGAAAAAGAAGTCCAAGAAGCAAAAGAAGCTCCAGTAGAAAATCTAAAGGTACTTCATTTAAAAATATCTTGTTCTGTTTACTTCAGAAGTAACACCGTAGTTAAATCTGTGAGCTAATAAGAAATATATTTTAGTTGTTGTACTAAGTATTTTTAGCATTTCACTAAAGGTTTGGTGGGTTTTGGTTTGTTTTACATTTTTTTTTCCAGAACTGCTAATAATCTTCCATCAGATTCAACTCTAAATGTTTTCACTTCCTGTATTTAAACAGTGGCTATATAGCAAATGTAACACATTAAGTAAACACGAAGGAGGTACACAGTGTCAGTATGGAAATTGGGCTGACTTCCAAATCAAAATAGACAGAAATTCTGGCATTATGGTTTTGATTTGAACATCATGGTCAAGTGCAACATTTCAGTGTCTTGATCCCATGTCAAGATTTGAAATCTTGTTATGAGTACCAAATAGTTTGATCTTGGCCTGCTGTTGTAAAATTTATTTATATTTTTCAAAGCTTACCGGATAGTCCTAGGTTATGTGTTTTGGGTAACAAAATGTTAAAAAATGTGTTCCTACCAATTTTTGATGTTACTTATTCTTTAGGCCTTTTGCACAGGAATTGGATGAGGAAAATGTAATGTTTATTGGAGGTTGTTATTTGAGATCCTTCTTCCCTTTTTGAACGAGTAGGATTTGCTGTAACATAATGTGTTATGTTAGGTTTTTGCCATACATCCTAAAGCTTGTGTGTCATAGTGCTGTATATATTAATTAAAATCAGTATGTTTCATGCATAGGTTTCTTTGAAAGAGCAGCTGATTCATGTGTGCTTTTTTTTCATGCATTTTAAAATAAATAATTTTAAAAT
>VYZT01050099.1:0-10393 GCA_013400735.1 Pomatostomus ruficeps | reverse complement strand
GTGCTACAGTTGGCAGTTCCCTATCGCTGCCTGACTGGGGGTCAGAGTCCCTCGCTGGGGTCCCAGCTGGAGAAAGTCAGGATGTCTGCTGGGCTGTGATGTTCTCCTGAGTTTTGCAGTTTTTCAATGTTTCTCTTTGCTGTAGTACTTTCTCACGCATGCTGTTGTAAACATGGCCGTGTTTTTGCTAACTGTCCTTGTTGTTTTCATTCCATTCTCCTGGGCGGAGACATGGGATGGATTTGTCCTTTAACCAGTGTGATTGAGAGGTGGTAATTTCTACCTCCAATCCACGGTGATTTCTAAGAACATATAAATAAAGGTCAGAGGGTTCTGCCCTCTCTTTTTTGGCTCTCTCTTGGCTCTCTTGGCTTTTAATTGCTCCTCAGCCTGGTCGGCTACGTGTGTTTTCTTTGTGTCCAAACAGTGCGACACTGCAGTGAAATGATACTCCTTTACACTGCATTTCTTCTATCCGTTACTTCTTTCCTCTCTTCTTTACCTAAGAAAAACGTTGCAATTATCATATATTAAGCAGAATGCTTGAGAAGGTTCTGAACATAATACTAAGCCAGGAATGATGAAGTTGGAGGAAGGGAGGGGTGGGTGGGCAGGCAGACAGGTACTCGCCATTCTTTATACAAAGGATAAACAGCTACAATCAAAGGTATCTGAGTCTGAGTATATTGGCAATCAGTAGTTCATATTACCTTTCCATTGCTTATTTAACCTTGAATGTCTGTATTGAACATGTCCTTTATAGAATCACTGTTCATAGATATATAAATATATACCTGTAAATAGATCCTAGAAAGTCAGAGTTATTTATTATAAACCCTTGAAATACATACAAATATTTAAATACTTTTTTGCTTACACATTATGTTCTTTCATTTGCATGTGATTTGCTTAATATTAAGTATGGACTTATTACAAGCTCTCAAAACAGATATGTCCCTCATTGGGTAATTAATACTAATCTTGCAAACACATTAACAACACAGAGGCAGTAACAGCTATCTTAGGAGCTGTTACAGTCTGTCTTGTAAATCCTGTCTTACTGTGTGGATTAGTTCATGTTCCTTTGGAGATGTGAGAATCTACAGTGCTGATCCTAATGCCAAGCGTGGGGCTGGGATCCCTTCCCGTCCAGATTTCAAGGGTTTTAAACACGTCTCTAACAGTACATTTGAAGTGTATGAACACGTGGGCGGGTGGGAGACACGTGAAAACCACATCTGCAATTTTGCAAAGCTTCAGAGCTTTCCACTGTATATGTTGGGATTAGGAATAAGCAAATTAAGTCTTTAAATTTAGTATTTCAAAGTTAATAGAAAAAAAAAAAGAGAAACCCCTTTTAAAAACCTTGTTTCATAAAGTCAACAAATAGTATTGTTTAAGATAGGTTTTGATGATGTTATTGTGGGGTGGGGTTTTTTTGTTTTGTTTTGAGGGGTTTTTTAAGTCTCAAAAACCTGCAAGCATGATGTTTTTCTTCGGATATAAACATGCTTTCAGATTGTGACCTCCAAAAATTATTTCTATAAAGGGAGTGCTGACTGAAATAGTTGTAACCATGACTTTACTGTAATAACTTGCAAAATAGAGACTGTGCAGTAAGTGTGATGGTTTCATACACGTTTACTCATGGCTTTTAGAATTACTTCTGTGGCTAGATGGTAGGACCATCCTGCTTTATATTCCGTATGTGTATTTACATTTGGCTGTCCACAAGAACTATGTTATCCTGTCTCTGAGAAGGAAGTGCGTGGTATCTCCTGCCAGCATTGCCCACCCTGGCTGTGCTACACCCTCACAGAGCCAGTGATGTTCCCTGCTCTCCACGCCTGCATTAAACATCCTAGAAACGCAAGAGCAATGTTCTGGATGCAAAGAAGAGTGGTTCTGGTACAGTCCATGTTTACAATTCTAATTGGGATTAATAAAGAAAACACATAGCCTACAAACACACACACAAAAGGTACAGTGGCAGAGTATTGATTGAAATTAAATTAGTTCTGTTCATGTAACAAAATTAACTCAAAAGTAACCTAGATCCACATTCAAAGGCATGTAAGAGCTGAAGTCGTTGTGAATACAGAACCACTTTCTTTCTGAGAGCTGAAATACCAAGCTACTTCAGGCATGGCAATAAATATTTATACTTGAAGTCCTGTTAGTTTGAAACTTGGCTTATCACGTGTTTGCCCGGAGAAGAAACGGTGTTACATTGATTTACTGTATGCGGCATATCCGACACTCTGTCTTAGAAATGAACATTCAATTCTCATCCTGTTTCCTCTTTATCTGCACTGTCAGATCAGTGTTTGTAGTGGCACAAAGGGGGATATGCTGTGAATAGTCCAACTTCCATATTCCACTGGTGCCCAGCAATGCAGGGGTGGGTTTTGCTTCATCATGGGAGAGTCACTGTAATTGTCTCAGAGCCTCATTAGCTGTCAGTGTCGCTGTGTCTGACATGTCAAAACCCAGAGACAACCTACTAATTTCTAGTTGAAAGCAGCCACAGTCTCTAGAGCTTGAAACAATACACAAGCTCCTTCCTTTTATGCTAATACACCTGACAAGTGCCAGATGCTCTCACCTCTGGATGAAATCTGAAATCAACAGGTTTTGTGGGTGCTCAGAGCTCTCAAGTGGTTTTTTTAAAGACAGAGACCACAGCGCTTCAGCTGTGCTGGGGTTTGGGGGTTTCTTGGCATCCACCTGTGACACTGCCACGTGCATCCTGTTGACAGTGAGCAGGTTACTTAGTCCACATCCTCATCAGCTTCTTCATGTCAAAATGGAGCCGGTAATTTTTTGTATCTAATAGATCTGTGGTGAGTTCCTGAATATTGGTAATGTGTTCAGATTTTATGGTGATGGTTATTTTAACAAAAAATGTCATAAGTAATTGGATCCTTAAGGTGTTCATATGAAATTGTTCACATTTTACCTATCCTGACTCCACATCCAGACGAGATTTAGGTCCTTCAAAGCCCTTAGTCTTCCTAAGATGGGATCTCTAGGGCATACGTTGGAACCCAACCATGATGTGTGGTGTGTGTGGGTGCACCATGTGGGTGCCTGTGGGTGCACATCTGCCCTGTACCTGTAAGGTGAGATGCTGTGACAGGCAACACAGTTTGTCTTCTCTGGAAGCTTGACGTTCTCAAGGAAGTTGGAAGCAGCTTAGCAGCTTTGTTATTCCCAGCCTGGTGGATCTGGAGCAGTCCTGGGGTAGTTCTCTGAGGGCTGTGGATTCTGCCTGCGTGGTTGCCTTCAGCAGCAACACGATAAGCAGCAGCTTGTAGCACCATCACACCCTCCCACGCTGGGGATGACTAGAATGTGCAGTTGTCTTCCTTGTTTCCTAATCCAGTACATGATTTTATAGCCCTTGGATCCTGCGCTGATCCCAGACAGGCATACAAATCTCACACACGGTTACAGAGGAGGAAACCCCAAGAAATGCTAAATGTCTACAACTTAAACAGAGTTGCTGGTGACTCTTGATTCTCAGGATCACATCTCTGCTTTCATTAAAGTATGATGTATGACATCCTTTTGCCCTTAAAGAAGAATTTTTATTTTGTATGAATGGCATTGGCCAAAGATGCTGTCTAAACACACAGATGGTACATAGTCTTTACTGTGATTGCGTTCTGCAGCTTGAACTCCTCATTTCCACAGCAAGACCTTTTGGCATCTTTGTGGAACAGGAGCAGTGTCCTGAATTAGCACATCTCGGTGACACTGACATTGTATAACTGCAGGGAGGAAAGAGCTCCCCTGGTACGTACTTTTACTGAAAGCAGCGTAGGGATATTTGCTGAGATTCACTGAGGAGAGGAGGCTGTAGGAAGTCCTGGTGCACTGTAGCTCCCAGCAGAAGATAAGGCTGTGGAGGCTCCAAGGAAAGCAGACAACCTGTTTAATTCTCATAATGCTTACTGTCCTTTGCTTCCAGGATGAGCAAAGCAGTAAATATCAAGCAAAGGATGTTGATTTGTATGCACAGCAATTGCTGGAATAAAAATCAGTTCAGACCCCAGTGACTCTTGCCAGCCCTTGTTATGGCTATAGAGATCTGAATTCACAGAAAGTAAATACAACTTAAAATTCAGGGTACCCATCATTCTGTAACTCCAAATAGATCCTTCTCCCATGCAGAATTGACTGGAAAGTTTCTGCAGGAGGACAGAGGCTTCAGGGGAGCAGGACCTGTGGAATTGTATTGTGTGGGGAGCTGTACCCCCAGCCTTGAGATGCTGCTGGCATTTTATTTGTTGTTAAGTAACACAATAATCTGTTGCAGAGAAAACAAAATGAGAATTCTGTATCAGAGTGAAGATGCCAGACATGCATTAATAAAACAATAAATGAAATTAATAATTTATCTGTGGCTGTTTTTACTTTTTGGGTGGGTTGTTTTTGTCTTTTTTTTTTTTAAACACTAATAGAAGAATATTTCCATTCAAACTGAACTGGAGTGAAATTACTTCCACTATAGATAAAACATTCAGATGAGCGGCATGCTTTCCCCACAAAGCTAACTGCAATCCCAATTAACACTTCTCAAAACTGAATTTATTTTTTCCCCCGACTTCCTAATGAGGTTTTTTCCTCCCTGCTGTCTTGATACAAAGCTTTATGCCGTATGAGTGTGTTCATATGGTGCTTGAGTGCGTTATCTGACCTTGATTGGTGTTTTGGGAGCCAGTTAAATAGATTACATAGAGGTTACCTTGACAACTGTCTTTGCTGATTTAGCAATGCAGTTCATTCTTGGGCACAAGACTCTCAGCAACTGTGGAATTCCACTGACTTCATATTAATCATTAACACAATGTTCTGGAGAGGCTCTGCCGAGCTAGCAATAAGGACTGTATTGAAATTATTTTTTTAATGGGTAAATGTTATAGACCAAGATATGTTTACAGTATGAAATGTTGTTCAAAGTCATAAAATGAAAATATATGTTCCTGTTTATTTTTTCTCTCTCTTCTAGTTTCAACTATAATATTGGAATAATAAATCTCCTATCTTGTCTGATGGGAAAAGATGGTCTTTTAAATGAAACTCTTTCCTTAACATTGATCTTACACCATACCTTCTTTTAGGTCTGTGCCGTAACCTCGCAGGCATGACAGATAGTTAAATTCAGTGTGCAAAAGCTTATAAGCCTGGAATCTGATCTCTATTAACTTCAAGGAGATTGCTTCTGATTTACATTAGTCTTACATATCAGTCAAAACCTGGCGCTTTTCAAAAGATGTTGGTAGCAAAGACAGGCACTTCCTTTTTCAAAACTGTTGTCCAAAATTGTTTACAATAGCTTAAACATTAAAGCTCTTGTGTGATCAGGGCTTTGGGCTTTGTCTTCAAAATGAATATTTTTACTTTTAAGTACCCAGCTCAACCAGAATTTTGCAGGAGGATGTCAAGATTCCAGGCTGTATTTTTTTTGCAAAAGGCTGGAAACCTAGTGGAAATTAGACGAGGTTTTTTATGAATTAAATATGAAAATTAATAATGTAGTCAGAACAGGGGCCACACCGTGGCTTTTCTTCTACTATGATATGCAGTGTATCTCATAATGTCTTGTCCATGGTCCCCATTTTCCATCTGTACCGTTGTACTGCAAATCTGACTGGTTTTTTGGGTTGAAAAATGCATAATTGTGTGATACAAAATGTCATGTAGAAAGTCAGTGGAGAACAGAGTTAAGGTCTCTGACGCACGGATGCCACAGTGGAAGGAGATTGTATGGGGCTTACGGGTAGATATATTGGGCTAAACATTTTGCTAGGGCTATCAAGTAATGAAATACTAAACTTCTCTTTTTTAACTGCCATCATTAGGTTTCAGAGTTAGTCCATTACAAATAAGAAAATCATTTGTACATCTTGGAGCAGTTGTTTGCAAACTCAGAAAGACAGAATTAATCATGGTGTCGTCAAGTCCTGATTGTGAGTTACTGTTTGCCCAGATTGAGAAATACTTTCTTTCAACTGAAATTATACTGAAGAATAATTTCCCCCAGATTTGTTCCTCCATTCTTTGAGCAGTTTGGTGCTGGGCCAGTACCACAGGCATGAGCCATGTTTTCTGTTTGGGGTGAGAACAGTGCACACATGGCTGGGCCTGTGCCCACTGGAGCTACTGAGGATTTTTTAGGTGTTTTCTGCAGAGAGTACTAGAAATAATTGGAACTTTTCTCTCAGGCAGTGTCTGGGTACAGTCTCATACACTGTTCACAGGCAAGAAGGACCTTTCACTCACTTCAGCACAGAGGCAGCTCTATCTAAAGAGATCTCGAATTTTTTTGAGGCAGGTATCTGCAATCATTCATAGATGGCTTAGTGAGACATGACAGTTGCCTTTGCACTCCTGATTTTATGCCCCCAGTTCTGCCTTGGAATGCTGACAGCACTGAGACAGAAATCAGAGGCACAAGCAGAGGAGTCGGTAGAAGCTGCATTGTGTGAGTTACTGTACCCAAATATGACTCTTCCCTGCCCCCTCCAGCAGAGCCCTTCTGCATGGCCAGCTTAGGATTTCTTAGCATAAAAATACACAGGTCTGCAGCTGGAGCCTAATTTTGGACGTGCACCAAAGTACCTCTGATACAGTATACCTACATTTATTTTTTGCTGGTGCAGGATCAGAATCAGTCTGAAGCAGGCTGGCGGGGCTTGCTGGAAGGTGTTCAGAAGAACACCCAAATCCTTCACTTCAAGGGGGAGTGGAATTGCTTACGGATTGCTTAAGGAAAAGAGCAGAACTTTGTTACTAGAGATTTTCATCTGTTACTTTAAAAGACGGTGATTATTTCCAATCCATGCTCTAGAGTGTTTCAGAATTGGCAGAGTTGATTTAGGAGCCCTGTCACCCTGCAAGAACTCAAAGTAACACACTTTGGGGCTTCTGGTTTTAAGATACAGGGCACAGCTGATGGAGATTTCCTTGACACAGTTTCTTTTTGTTTCACATCTAATGGGTTTGAATATTGAGCGCAGTGATGTGGCTGCCAGCCACCTGATAGTGTGGTGCTGGAGTATTGGTCCTCCTGGAGAAGGACATGGAATAGCCAAAGTATAAATGGAGATAGGGTTGGTTTAGGGCTTTTTATTGCAACTAGGACAGTTTCTTTTATCAAAGGAACTTACAAGCATGAAACAATTTAACTTCTGCATTTTGTACTAATAGACTTTCCAATGATCTTTGACTCATTTTAAAATACAAGGGTCAACAAAAGTCTTATTTTAGAACAAGATCCATTGCAGACTGCTTTTAGCCCTATGCCTTTTTTACACCCGTGTACTCATTCCTGCAAGCCATGACCTCATGTGATCAGCATCCAACCCATTGCTCCTGTCTGCCCTTCTGTCGCTGCAGGAAATCACGGAAATATTTCTGTCTTTCATGATAAATAAATATTTCCCTTGTTCATACATGAATGTCCTGTGTAAACCCAGTGGCCCTATGTACTGATAATTGTCACATTTCAGCATTCATAGGAAAAAGGGGTTTCACAACTATCGAATTTCCACTGGTAGGAATTTTAAGAAAATGTAATTTGATGCCAAGTATCTATGAATATCAAAGTTTAATGACTACTCAAGACAAACATCCATGGTGACATCTGGGATATATTTATGCTTTAGCCACTTAACCAATCTGGTCAGAAGTTTCAAAGCAGTGTCCGTCTGGGCCTCAGAAAATTTTTCCAAGATTATTAGATATAGTTTGAGGTCTATAGACCTGAGATTAATGACTGTTTAAAGACTTTAAATTTCTGCAGAAGAACAAGAAATGCAGAAACTTTCACAGACTCAGATAGTGAAAGAGTCACTCATGGATTATCAGGAGGATATTTTAACACGATACTATAGAAATGTTATTAAATTATGAACAGCCAGCCACTGTGGTATAATCTCACTAGATATGGTCTAAACTATCAATACTGAAGTTATGTAAAGAGTTAAATAGGGCTTTCTCCAGGCTGATGATGAAGCAAATGGCTCTGGAACCTATTAATTCTTTTCCCAGAGAATACTCCTGTGGTATTGGGGCCTGGTTCCTGCTGGGCTTTGGACTGGAACAAAAGGCATGTTTAGATGCTGCTGCTTGAAGCTGCTCTAACTTATGCTTTGGGACTGTCTAGCAATTAGGTTGGGATTGGGGGATTTTGAAAGTCACCTTTGCACCTCCTGTTTTGAGCTGCAGTCTGCTTTTTTATCTTGTATCACGGATCATACCGGGGGAGGGCACTGGAGCAGTAATTTACTGTATTACTTTCCCCTACACACCAGTAAATAGAAATCCTTTCGCATTTTTTACAGATTTACTCTTTTGAAATAGCTCCAGAATTTAGGATTTGTACAATATTTGTCTGGGAGGAGAAAACCTTTGCAGACTTTTGTTGTTATATATGTTTTTCTAAAAGATCCTTAATGGAACAAGAGAATTCCACTTGCGTGTCATCATTCAGTGTAAGGGTAAAGTTGTCAACAGATGTGCAGGGAGAGGAGCACTCTGGTTTCCTTCATATTGAAGTAAGATACCTGTGTGTTATTTCCTTACATGTCACCTGGAAGGTTCCCCCTGAGTATTGCCAAGTCATGCAATTAACACTGCTGAATTCCCACAAGAGATTTCTGTGGGATTCTGATTTTCTACCCACATTAAGACAGGGATTCCACCCCCAGATAGCTTCAGTAGGGAGCAACACCAGGTACAGGTAACTAGAAACTTGTACATGTTCGTGTACAACAAAGGCTTTACTAAAGCAAGGCAGAGCACAAGCTTAGAATACAGAATGATTTCTCCATCTTCGCTTTATTTTTCCTTTTCTCAGAGGGTGGGTAAATGGGAAAAAACAACCTCTCAGGTCAAGGTTGAAGACTTTGTAGTGCAGAACAACAAAGCTTGACTGTGATAATCTACAGAGCACCTGCCCTGAGGATAAACAAACAACTCACATTTTTGTGCTTTCAAGTATGATAGGAGCAAAATAGCGCAAGCAAAAGATTCTTTTGAACCTTATAGGAAAGGAAAAATGGAAATCTTAAGAACAAACAAAGTATTTTATATCCTATGATGGATTTTGTAACAGAAGCTGCAGCATGCAAATCAAGTTGATCAGAATCAACCATGTCATTAACCACATTATTGGATCCAAGACAAGAAGGTGTTCTTCCAGTTTTTGCCAACTCATTCTTGAGCTTAATTCTGTCTTCCATGCCCTGTACCTTGCTGATGGCAGAAGCACACTGCTTACCTTATGAACAATGTCTGAGTTTGGTCCCTTAAGCAGGGTGATTTTCCAAGTTTTCCTAGTTCTTGTGCATTAATATTCTTTCCATGTACTCCAGAACATTCCAGCACCTCCTATTCTTTATAGCCCAAATAATCACATTTTTAGACTGTGCTGTTCTAAAGCCTTTTCCTAGCTAGTAGAATTTTCATAACTAACACACCACACACCTACCACATGCTCCATACTGATCATCCCACTGACATGCATGCAGGTTTTTCCTCCCTCTTTTGCACTTGTGTTGTTCAAATATGGTGTTGATGAGACTCCAGGAGAAGTCTTTCATGATCCTTACTCTGTACATGAAACACTCTCCTGCCTTTGTGAAAATGTTATTTGGGATAATCCTTCAAGGAAAAAGTTTCCCTTTCAAGTCTTGGATTTTGGTCTCCTTGCACAAACACTGAGTAAATGGGCTTCTGATAACTTTAATTTTACTTCAGATGATACTCTGAATTATATAGAAATGCAAAATAAGTGAGGAGAGCATTGACAGACTGCAGAGGGAACCATTAACGAAGAGTACATGGTTAAGCGTAGATATCAAGCTGTGTGTTGCTGAAACACAGATTAAGTGAAAGGGAACACAAACCTCAGGAGTTCACATCAGGCTCAGCCGCAACAACTGAGTCCAACAAACAGACACACTTGGGTTTCTGGAGGGCAGACTTTGTTCTGTTTAGGAGACTGGTTGACAGAGGCCCTTGGGAGGCGGTCCTGAAGGGAAAAGGAGTCCAGGAAAGCTGGACATACTTTAAGAAGGAAAAAGCACAGGAGCAGGCTGCCCCACGTATCAAAAGACAAGGCGGTGAGGAAGACCATCTTGGTTGAACAGAGATTTGGCTGTAACTCAGGAACAAAAGGAGAGTTTATGACCTTTGGAAGAAGAGGCACACAGCTCAGGAAGAATACAAGGATATCATGAGGTGATGCAGGGAGAAAATGAGAAGGGCCAAAGCTTTGACACCGTCTCCCACAGCATTTCCCTGGAGAAACTGGCTGTTTGTGCCTTGGATGGGTGCACTGCTCACTGGGTAAAAAACCTGCTGGATGGCCAGACCCAGAGAG
>VYZT01050088.1:0-54647 GCA_013400735.1 Pomatostomus ruficeps | reverse complement strand
TTTTTTTTTGGTGCGTTCAAGCTGTGGCAGTTGAAATGTGGGGATACTGCCAATGCACGTCAGCAGGCAGTGCTGCTGTTAGAGTATGCCTTGCCTGTGCGTTATGTTCTCAGCCTCAGAAGAGGAACATAAGATGGTGGCATAGCTGTGTCCAAAGCGAGGAGTGCATCAAGATAGTTATACCAAAACCAAATACTTTTAACCAACATTTAGGCCATGGCTGCTTGAGGGATGCTTTTCTCTAATGTAGTGCTAGGTTGCAGCACCCAATACAGAGTTCCTTGTAGTGATGCCACCATGCTGACAAAGTTGAGCTTTCCACTGGCTATAATAAAATCTGGCACATGTCTCAGCAATAGAAGTGCAATTTAGCTTCCGCTCAAGATTTCTGGTATATCTGTCAAGGATCATACATCTTCACAAGCCTGACCTGCCAGCAAATCTAGGATGGCTGAAAGCTGTAACAGAGAAACATCTCTTCAGTAGCTGACAAAAAGCTAAGTAGATTAGGTCTAACATTGACCTCTGCTACGGTTTGCTCTTTCATGCTTTAAAGGTTATTTTTGGCACTTGTATTAAGAACGATTCTGCATCACTCCACTCCTCTGTTTGGCCTCCTGCAGTCTGCAATACCATTTCAGCATTAGGACTGTGCAAAAGACTCAAACAAGCAAGGCTTCAATACGACTATACACAGGGGAGAAGTGAGAGGGAGGGATTTCTAACTGTTTGGTTTTATGCAGAATAAATTAATTCCATCATATACTCCTTTTTCTGAATGCATTTTGCAAGAAAAAATATTTATTAAATGTATGCAGTTTTTGTTTTAGATGAGGGTAGATGACATCTGTTTCATTTTAGGCATTGTATCCCATACAGCAGTGCCTTATTCTCTTCTCTACATGTAAGATAAAGTTGAAGCATATGAATCAAATATTCAGATGCATAAACCACTAGACTTTATCCAGGTAAGCAAAGGAAGGGATTATGAATTTTTTGTATTATATTTGGAATGTAAAGCAGCAGCAGTTTGCTTAATGCACAAATAGCTGTCTTGCATTTGTGCATGACAGCATTTTTACAATACAATATACAGAGAACTTTAAAAATATGACCAAGTCTTCCTCCACCAAAAGAAGGCTGCATTCATTGAAGACTAATATACACCCATTCCTGACTTAAATTTTAAATCCTTTATCTTAAAAAAAAAAAAACAGAGAAGAAAAAGAAAATCCCAAACCTCTTAGATCTGAGCTAAACCCTTTAGTACTTCATATTACAAATCCTTTCACGAAGTCATGTATTTCTTAATATTTTTAATTCTTCACTCATCTCATTTGAACTACAGCTGAGTGCTCATTCTAGTGCTGGGTATAATCCTCCTCGTCATTCAGACAGTTGGCACATGCTTCACACAGTCCTTCATCTTTCAAATTACCCCTCTGAGACAGAAATTATCCCTTCTACAGACCATCACACATTTTGCAAAGGGAATGAATGCACACTATTCACAGTTAGCATACATGGCCAGTCTTTCTTTGAAATGCCAATTTCTGCTTCCTCTGCTGAAGTTTCCATCTTGTTCTTTCCCTCCTATGTAGTCCCTCATACATGTGGACCCCCCCCTTTTATTTTTGCTGTGAAAAATGCTACCAGTAGTAGCTGTTTGATATAGCAGAGTACACACAGATCAATTATTTTCAACTAGAATTATGATCCAGCGAACTTCTACAAAAGAGTTAACAAAGTCCAAGAACAGAGTGAAAATTTCCCATTCCCCTCCTTAGTTACTTACAGGAGGTCCTGGTGGCCCTGGTTTTCCTGGAAGGCCTGGTTTGCCTCGTCTCCCCTGGAAACAAAAAATTACAACAGACATTTATAAATGCTGTGGTTAGGGACTGATTTGGAATAAGAATTTTAAGAAAAGATTTATTGCCTTGCGTATTAGCAAAAAAACCAAAAAAACCAAAAAAAAAAAAAAACCAACAAAAAACTAAAGCCATCCCTGTAACATTTATTGTCACATTTTAAAGCTTTGTCTCAAATGTTATTAACACAGTATCTTGATGAGGTGTAAAGAAATTATATTTATCTGAATACAATGGAGCTTGGGATGTTAAACTGTGCTCCAGCAGTCTGACTTGCAGTCAGTACATATGTGCAATATAACCCAATTAACAAACACTCATACTCTGGGATGTGATAATGCACACAAAAGCCAGAGATTTATTTGCAAAAACAATCCACCTTCTTTGTGCAATTACTACCATCTGTGTATATATAATGTACATGCAAAATCATTTGCATTAAAACTTAGAGTCCATAAAAGTCTACTTAAGGAAGACTTTCCGTTCAGTTTCTAAAAAAACACATGCATATGTAACTATTACAATTTTTTAGTACAGAGTTTGCTTGAACAACTGTTTTCATATATGCTTTTTTTTTTTAGGAAGATCAACATAAAAATGGAAGTAATTTACAGGAATTAACATTTTTATTGCCCAGCTGAAGTCTGATGCACATCTTTTAGAAACAACAGCTGAGAACAACTAGTATCTAGGTACAAATGGCAAAGAAAAAAGTATTATATCCATTAATAGCAAACTTCTTCCTTGCATACGACAAATGTAAGTTAATGTTAAGCATTAGCAGGGTGTCCTGGTGAAAACTTGGCTTAAAAAGTGAAAAAATTAAAATTCTTGCTGACAACTCACAATTAACACATAGAGATATTTCTATAAGCTATGGTCCCTACTTCTAAGCCTGCTTCTGTATTTTATGAAATAACAGTCTCACATAGACTGCAGAAGTAATCTCAGGAACAGAAAGTGAAATCCAGTTTTGCTATTTCCAGGTGAGAGCCCTGATCTGTAGAAAAGCACTCTCATGCTCTGCATTTCATTAATCTTGATCTATGCTGAGGGGAAGAAGATGATGACAGTAAGGGTGGAAAATCCCTCTCCCTCACACTCTGCAGCTCTCCAGGGTAACCTCTTGCCTGAAAGCCAGGGACTCTCTTGAGACAGATCAGTATTTGAAGCACTTGAAGCGGAAGAAGAAACAGAACAAAGATTGTGTGGCTGTGTTTCAGCCACTGGGTTGTGCCACTCAACATGTATGCTGCCACCACGGTTTCATGAACGTCCTCAATCAGTCAGTGTGTTTTAAGGGCAGTGTGAAACAAAACCACCTCAGCATATTTGGAGTGCCAAATTCTTGGGTCTTAACTAGCTGAGACACATGTGATGTGCTGAGCTGTTTAATCCCACCAGTACTTGCACATGCAGGGCTCTAACTGGGGCGGCTGAGGGTAAATTTTTAGAACTAGGCACCTATTTTTAAAATACAGTACTAGGTGCCTAGACTGGGTTCAAGGCTACACTGGCCCTTGCTACCCACCCCAGCATGTCCTCTGCTGTGCTGATAATAATGTCCCTGCAGCGCTGGGACCAGCTGGAGCTGGGCACTCATCTAGGCTAAGCTGGAGTGGGTTTTGACTTTGACCAGTCCATTGATGCAGATCACTGAGTAACTGAGGAGCTCGCCTGGCCTGGCATAGCACCGGGAAAGGCACACTTGCATAGGGAAAGGGGCTGCAGTTAGCTACATCTGTACTGTTGGACTGATCTCAACTCCGGAAACACAGGTGGAAACTAGTATTTCCTGAATTAAAAAAAAAACCCACAAAAGAGTAAACTTCCCTTAGAAAGTATGAAAACCAGATTGAGAGGTAATAATGTAAAAAACAAAGATAAATTGCCCCATACTTTTAAAATAGTCCCTCTGAGTTATAATGATCTACAGTGTTGACTTCTTGAAGCACCTTCCTTTTCCTGTTTGAACTTATTTAAAGTATCCTGAGGATGACACTTAAAATCACAGCAGTCTAAACAAAGTATCAAGGAAGTGTCAGGATGAAGAAGACAGGGCTTTGACTGGCAGACACAACTGTGAACGAGGTGTTAATTACACAGGAAAACATGGAATATGTTGGGAAGACAATTTTATCTCTGTTTACTAGATGAACTAAAATGTGATTTAGGACATAGCAAAGACAAAACTTGATGAACTTTCTGAAAAAAAACCAGTTATAAAAAATAAAAATTGGGGGTAGTTATTCTTCAATGTCATTTATTAATTACTAGAACACATACTGAGTGGAACACAGAAGAAACATTTGCCCCACTTTTTATCCTGTCATTATATTATTAGCCATTATGCAATGTTACATGTAAAACAATCACATAGATCAGTATGAGGCATAAGCTTTTTATAGAGTAATAAGAGTCCTTTTTTTGCCTCTGAGCACCTTTATAAACTTTCTGGTATTTTAAATTTAATACAGAATTATATGAAAGGCCTCTACCTTTCAGCAATGCCTTTCAAATACAGAGGCTTCAATGTTAGGAATACCCAAAGCTCCACCTACTTGTCAACACTCCTGCTTCTCTATGATTTCTCATCATCAGAAGGGGAAAAAAAATAAAATATATACTATAGTAACAGTATAAGTAGAAAAAATGAGTTTATATGTTTGTTTAAGGTAATTAAAATAATTAGAAGAATGTTTTTGACAAGCCTGTTATGATGTTGCCTTGAGCAGACCATGAGCCAGACCATGACTAAATATTTACATTTTGTTTTTGAGTCATCCTTCTGGAAAGGAAGAAGTGAAAAACATCTCAGTGTCCTCTCTGGTTTGTAGAGCAGGCTTAGCAGAGAGCCGCAGATCCCATCTCCTGCTCAGCAGTGGTCTTGGCAGCCCCATGGGAGCTGTGTTTAGTGCCACACCGCTGTGCAGAGGGCTGACAGCCCACACAGGAGGCCTGCTACCTTTAGCTGAGAACACTGAGCAAATATTGAGGTTATAAAACCACTCAAAATAGAAATAAATGTCCTAGGCATTGTTTCTTTAACTAAACAAGAAATGCAATACCACCTACATTAACTTAAAAATGATATGTGGTGTCAACAAGTTGTCTAATGCTACTTTGAATATCTGAAGAAGACCAAAATCGTTGCTGGTTATTTCCTTTGTACTGCATATATTTTTGCTGGCAGTCAATGTGATAAGAAGTTTTCTAAATGTTACTGATACTGTATGCTGCCCCCTTGACTCCTGAAATGCCTGCCCCCAACTAATTTGTACAGTAGGCTACTTTCCTCTTTCGCAAAGGACAGACTTCAGCTAGATCATTCAAATAACAATGGCTTGGTTAGGGGCAAAAAAAGATAAAATACTAAAAATAAAGTAAATGAGAAATTATGTGCTTGAGGAAACCCAGCTGAGTGCCTAGCTGAAGTACACGGTCAGCTGCATTCTTTATTACTCTGTTCCTTCACCCTTTTGTGAATTGAAATGACTTGGTAAGTTTTGCCTGACATGAGATGGAAAGCTGTTCTGAAGAGAGGCTCTGGCCATTCTTCCACAGGCTTTGTGCTCTGATTCTGACTGCTGCCTCTGGGCACTGCTGCAGGTCCAACACACAGTGCAAGAATTCAAAATCTGTATTGTAAATCCCTGCTGTATCATGTCATATCCATCTATTCACATCTCTCTAACTTTAGAGGAGTAAGATCTCTAATCCTAGTGTTTAAAAATAAGCTGCAGATTATTTAAGGATAAAATTAAGCAGTTATGTAGGAACACTGGCATGATTTATGGAATTAATAATTTAAAGCATCAACACTTCAGTATGAAGGCAAAAGTTCTTAGAATAAACGCATGTGAATTTTCAAGGGAAAAGTGTTAATTAGTGGTTCTTGAAACACATCATCATATTTCAAAACAGAAACTAGTTCTAGGGAAAGTAGAAATCTGGGCTTTAAAGTCTTAACTACTGTAGTTGTTATGCAAAATTAATGATGTTTATGAATTATTTTGCCAAGCCAAACTAAGATTCTCTTGGTTAATCCTCAAAACCAGACTGCCAAAGGCACAGATACAACCAAAACAGGTGTTGGGTGGGGAGTGAAGACCACTGTCTCAGAGTGCCTAACCCACAGATGCCTGTCAGCACCTTGGGTTCCTGAACAGCCACACAAGTGGAACTCTGGGTAGTTAAAAAACTGTTGCTCCAGAGGCCCAAAGTTGCCACCAAGCAGCCAGACAAGTTCCAGTGCCTACACTAACTCAGATTACAGCAAGAGTTTGGATATTCTCTCCCTTAAAATGAAAATCTATGTTGCAGACAATGAAACCTTTTTAACTTCAGTAATACGGTGATAGGAATTGAATGTACAATCCCTTCTTCAATCCTATTAACTTTGGCCTTGAGGACATATTATGGTAACCGGTATATTACAAATTAACCTCTGTATTAAATGTTAAACCTGAACAAAATCACAGGAAATAAGGCCAGAAGGCAAGAAATTAAGCTGTTCGCAGAAATCAAGTGCAAGTCTGTTCTTCATATCCCACTAAAACCTTTCACAGAAACATGGCTCACAGCAGAATAGAGCACACAGAGCCTAATCCCCTGTTTTGGAAGAAAAGTCAGTAGGGAGCTCCTCTCTAATGCAGAAGCATTCCTGCACTCAATCTTGGGTTTCCAAAATCATTTTAGGAATGATTTACAAAATCTCTAGTTTCTTCATTGTGACATTAATAAAATGTTAAAAGGGAATGCCTAGCCAGACTACATAAAATTCAAATGCATTTAACAAACAAAAAAAGGTCCTTAAACAGGCATAGCAATGCCAGGAAGTTGAATGCCATAACCTATTTTGCCAACAAATCACTGGACAAAATCCATCACAATTTTTCAAGTGTATCCATAAAAGCTCAATTTTAATTCAAAAACACTCAAAGAAATAGTTTTCAACTATATTTAGATAGCTTATACCTTAATTTTTAATTATGAGGAATAATTTCTTATTCTCTCATGTTTCTATAACTTTTGCTAAAAGACATTAAAAGAAATATTAATAATAGAGTATTTGGAAGAGAGTCTGAAAATTCTAAATGAGCCTCTTAAAATTAAACCATTTCTGCTATTCCATTAAAAGTTAGATTTTAATTTCTTCAGTGGAAGTTAACAAAGGAAAAACCAAAACTTTTATAATTGACAAATCTGTCCTTAGCATTCTAAATTACAACCTTTTCATTCAATTTTTAAATGTCAAAGTGGAAAAAAGAAATATTTTTAAACTGTATCCTGTTTTACTGCATATATACTTGAAGGTAGAGATTTTCTGGGAGAAAAACTGTTTTACATTAAGCATTTTTGGACTATTAAATGTCAGACTGAAAGAACATACAGAACTCCAACTTAAAGATGAAATCAGATTGGAGCTTTGCATGCTTAAAAACAACTTACATCAAAGTCAAGAAGGACTGAGAAAATTAAAAGAGATTCCAAAAGTTCAGAGGTTTAGCTGTGAAGAAGACATTTTGCATTGTGCCAGGAGGCTGACCTGCAATGCAGACATTATTATTGCTCTGTAAAGGTTGTTTTATAATTGCTTAAGTAAAACGTTTACTCACTGAACTAGAAGAAAAATTATGTCAAAGAAATATTTAAGTTCTATAAATCAGATACATTCAGTCTGAATTAATTTTGATGCCACTCTAAATAATTATGTTAATGAAATCTAACAGCCCTCCATCCATTTATTTATGAAGATTTTCCACTCTGTCATAATAACTTTGTTCATGCTTATTTAGAAAAACTTGTAATCTCAGACAGTAAACTGATTATTAACATAAGGCAAATAATGCAATTCCACAAGGTCCCTCCAAATATGTAATTTTAGTGAAATCAATGTTGAAATACTAGCTATGACAACAAACTCTCAGTTTTATGAAGTGTTTAATTTATTACTAAGATAATGCTAAAATAAATTCCTCTTAAGTGAAATATTTCGTATTACAAACACAACTATTGGAAATAAGGAAGTTCTTTCAAAAATATTTACTTCAGGACACCTGCAACATCCCAAGGAATACAGAGTCAAGAATATGACTGTGATATTGTAGAAGGATTTGCTAATGCTTGAACTCAATTCACCATTGGAACCAGGGAAATCACTATGATGGAAAAAAATCTATTTGAATACTTATAAAAGACTTTTAAAAATTGTTTTAATCCATAAAAATGAAGTTGTTGGCAGCTATACTGAGAATAAGCTACAGCTACTTAAATAAAAACCACAGAATTGTCTGGGTTGGAGGGAACTCTTGAGAGCACTTAGTATAATCCCTGTCGTCAAGCAGGATCAATTGTCCAGGACTGTATCTACTCAGCTTTTAAATATCTCAACAGATGGAGACTCCACAACTTCCCTGGGAAACCTGCATCAGTATTTGATGAACTTCACAATAAGAAAGCACTTTCTTGTGTTAGATACTGTGTTAGAATTTTCTGGGGTTTTAGTTTTGGGTTTTTTTTTTTAATTTTTTGCCCATTGCCTCTTGTCCTGTCACCAGCTACTACTGAGGAAAACATGTCTCTCCCTCCTTTATTCCCTCACATCAGGTATCCACACACTGATTAGATTCCCCCCAAGCCTTCTCCAGGCTGAAGAGTCCCACCTCTCTCAGTCTCTCCTGTCATGAACGTGGCTCCCGTTGCACTTTGTGGCCCTGTGCTAGACCCCCCTCAGGAACTCTGTGTCTTTCTTTAGGTAGTCTCATCCGTACTGAGCAAAGAGGAAAGATATCTTCCCTGACCTGCTGGCAGTGCTCTTTCAAATGCAGGCCAGGATATTGTTGGCCTTTTTTATGCCACAAGGATGTGCTGCTGACTCACGGTCTGCTTATTGTCCAAAAAGTTCTTCTACACAAAGCTTTATTCCAGTTTGTTTCCAATGTATGCTGATATCTGGGGTTATTCCTCCCTAGATGATGAATTTTGCATTTGCCCTTGTTGAACTCCATGTGATTTGTCCTGCCCCAGTTCTCTGCTACATTCTGTCCCATTGTCCAGACTGTTAATGAGGACACTGGACAGTACTGGCTCTACTACTAACCCTGGAATACACCACTTGTCCAACTGGACAATGTGTCACTAATGCCAAATCTCTGGACCTGGTTTTTCAGATAGTTTTCAATCCACCTCACCATCCACTCATCTAATCCGTACTTTGTCAGTTTTTCTGTGAAGCTGATGAGATAAAATTAGGGCAGATAATGTCAAAGGTTGTGCTAAAGCTGAGTTTGACATCCACTGCTCACCTCTCATCCACCCAGCTAGTCACATCATAGTAGAAAGCAAGGTATTTGGTCAAACAAAATTTCCCTTCCATAAATCCATGCAGACTATCCCAATCATATTGTTGTCCTCCGTGTGTTTGGAAATGGTTTCCAGGAAGACTTCCTCTTTCACATTCTGAGAGATTGAGGTGAAGCCTACTGGTCTGTAGTTTCCTGCACTTCCCTTTATGAAGATGGAAGTGATCATTGCTCTTTTCCAGTCTTCAAGAGCCTCTCCCAGTCACCACAACCACTCAAAATAATCAAGAGAGTATTGTAATGTGTGTGGCCCTATAGATTTAGACAGCTGTGTGCTCCATCTGGGCACAAAAGTGTGACAGCAAACAGATGTCAGTGATCCTTCAGTAGCACTTGGGTCCTGTGCCTTGTGGCCACCATCTCTAGGTACGTGCATGCTGGACAGAGAAAGTTTCCTGGCACTTCTTTGTGCCCTCCTGCATGAACTGCTGTGCCAGCTGCTGCATGTACTGCTTCTGCCATCACTGCACAAACTGCTCCTGCAGAGTCCTCCTCCAGCACAGGCCAGAGGGGGACTGACCCCACTGCTGCAGGCACCCACTGCTAAAGGGCAGCTGATGGAGCTGGTTAGAAGCTGCTAGAGCTACCCTCACCTTAGCCTCGCCTGGAAACCACAACAGGCATCCTCAGTATACTCAGAGGCTTTCCAAAAGTGCCCAAATCCCAGAAAAAGTGCCCAGTAGCTCATGAAGGCATCAAGAGAATCGTAAAGAAGCAGAAACTGTTGCATAAACTGCTATGTATTTTAGCTGCATGCTGGGCCTGGCTCTTCTACAGGCCAGCTGAGAATGAAAAATGACCCTGTCTAGATTTCACAGTATAGTTGTCGAACAAAATCGCCTTGATCCTTCGCATTAACAAAATTTTTGAAAATCACAGAAGTATTATATTTTAAAAATTGAACCATTTTCAGAAAAAATAGTATTTATAAAAAATGCATCAAGTTCAGGGAAAATCCCTGCTACAAAAATATTCAACCAAAATCAAGCCTTACTTTTCAAAACATTTGGAATATTATTTTGGAAATATAAACTTCCTTGCATTTAACATAGTAAAGGCAGATTCTGGAAAGCTCCATGCTGCCTGTAAACTATAGGTAGTAGAAATTTTTAAGAATACACAGAAACATGGCAAAAGTATTTGAAGATATTAGAAAATTCTTTGCATGGGAGCTGAAGGCCCCTAGTTGCATTTTTTCAAAAAATTAATGTAATGGTGATTTGATTACAGAGAAAAAACCCTAAATACCTCTTCAATATAAAGAAGACATTAAAAAAACAAAAACAAAACCAAAAACAGTTGCTGGAGGATGGAGAATGGAGCTAATGGAGGATTAGCTACATGCCCAATGTAAAATAAAATGCTTATTTTAAAATGTGTGATTGACAAGAAACACTGGAAGAAAGAAATCAAGGAAACTTGCAAAGAGTCCATTGTTGATGTTCCTTCAAGTGGAAACTGCACTCCTGCAAAAGATCGGCTTATCTAGAAAGTACAGGATTATTGAAAAAAATATTAGTTCTGCATAACACAGGGATCCAGGAAGATGGTGTAGTTGTCCACTGTGGTTTAAATTCATGTAATGTTAGGTTAGTACCCAATCTTACTATTTTTTGTGGGTCAGTAATACTTGACCAGGGACTTTTCTGAGTAATGTGCAATTACCTTCTGAAGCTCCTGATGTCATTCTGAGCAGTTGTGTAATAGTATCAAGTTGCTGCAGCATTAAGATGCCTGAAGCCAACGTGAAGGACACCGAAAAATTACGGATGAACGTAGTGCCTGCCCACAGAGTAGTCTCGTGTTTCTTGTGCAGGAATGAGGGAAAAGGAATGAGGAGCTGTTTCTACTGGCCCACTTCTTTCAGTGACCAGAACTAAACACAGAAGCTCCTGCTGAGTGAAGTCTCATGTCTAACACAAACCACTTCATTAAGGATAAAAATCCCTAAAAAACATTATGAAAATTCACTACTTGTTGAGCAAGAAGAAGCACTAACCTTTTTTAAGAAGAGCAAATGTTTGAGGACTCCTTGAGCCCACAGGAAAACACAACATTGACTAAGAAATGCGAATGGCAGTCAGGATCTTGGCAAAAGAAGAAACATAAGGGCACTACATGGTCATACAACATTTAACTACATTCACTGATTACATTATCACAGCACAGATGCCCTTTAAATGAGTACTGTATAAGTCTCAGGTTGATTGAAGAATCAGAACTAAGCTCACTGTGTGCTCTCTGAATATGGCCAGGTTGTGATGTAACCAGGTTATGATGTCTTCTGCTGTGAAAATTACTTTTGCCTTCAGAGTAACAGTCTAATTAGGGACAGACGATGTATGATGAATCATTGAATATCTTTCAAGATTTTTTGTAGAGCTACTGAAAATTCTAGGTAGTTTCTTTTGTGTAAATGAAACATGGTAGAAAACCACGCAATACTGAAAGCAAATTGCTTCACTTGATCTCAAAACTCTGCTCCTCCCTTCTTAGTGCTGTGCAAAGGAAACAAGCTCTGTAAGTCTGAAGATCATTATTCATACTACTCCATTGCTCATGAAGGTTGCTCTCTTCCGCATAGGACAGCCACATGCACAATGAGAAGAGATAATAACAGAGATGAGAGGGAAAGGTGTCACAATAAGTGAGGAAAGAATGGGAACTCATGAGTTTACTCTTAGAAACACATCCAATAATCTTGAAAAATGCTAGACTATTAATCAGTTTATTCAGAGGAGAAATATGCATTTTGCTACTAGAGCAGCATGGGAGAAGTAATATGCTTATGAATCCAATTTTTATTTATCATCACACTAATTGTTCTCCATGACTGTATTGCTTCCAATTTTTAGCAAGTTTGCAATTTTCTCTGAAATAAAGCCAAGAAATAGGACATGCATCCTGATACAGTGTTTTTTAATGCTGCACAGAACGTCAAAGAACTTTCAGGGCTTCATCTCTCTCCTTCTGAATGATCTCCTCACACTACATTTCTATAAACATATCACGCTAGTGTAGTGCTTTTCAGCAAACCTTTTTATTCTTTAGGATATCTGGAAAGCACCAGGGAGACCAACTAACATTTAAGATATTTCACACACTTCTGTCATCAATTTCCATTGCTGACCATCCTTTAAACAAGTAAGAACCTAAACTGCTCTTTGATGTGGGAGCAAAATCATAACCCAGCATGACCATACAGTAGCAACTTACTGTATTACTATATTATATATACAGTATAATATATGAAAGACACATAAAATGACATATTCAGCATTTTAATAATCATGCATGGGCCCAAATGATACCACGTAACTCTGTCTACAGTGCATCTATCAGACAAAAGCTGTTACCACTTTATTTGAAAAAATGTATTGTTCCCCCTTTACACTTGAAATAAATAAACCACTGACACCATCTAATTAAGTGATGATGTAAATTTGCATTTCTAAGCCAATTTGATGTACATGTCAATAAGCATTTTAAGGTTGACATAGCCTTGAACTCAAAAACTACAGTTCAGTTATCTTTATGTTTACTATAACTACATTTATTCTATTTCTAAAATAATTATTGCAAGTATTTTTATAATGTAATTTTTAGTGCAGATTATTCCTGTGAGGTGAAAGAAATACTACTACTCTGACTTATTCCTCTCAATATGGGTACAATTTTCCTAGTCCCTCTTTAGTGAATGCACGGAGATGGGTGCCCAGTCAGAGACAGGGCATCTTTGGTATTTCCTAGTAGTTCTAATATTAAACCCTGATCTGGGTTGATATAATAAAACCTCACTTAAAACACTCTGAAAATGAAAATGCCTGCTGTTTTTGTTGCCTTTCTACTAATTTTCTATTGTCATTTACCTGTCACTAGCTCTAACCTAAGTCTTCTATATTTCTTCAATATCACCATTAACACTGTACATTCTCCTCAGTTCCTTGCTTCAATGTGTATTTCGAGGTCTGTAAGTTACACACTTCATGATTCTCCTCTCAACTCCTTATTAATCTAAGATCAATTTTCAAAGGAGTTGAACACCAAAATGTTCCTGGTGTAGGTGGAAATTTAAATTTTGAATATAGCAATACAATATGAATGGAAATTTTCAAAACAGAAGTTCATGTTCTCAAAGTCTGGCATCCAAACTGAATAGATACTTTCAGGTGTTTCGGGAGTGGCTTTTTTCCCCTAATATGTTATGGTTCCAGTCTTCAGAATGGATACAATATCACTTCAAGGTCTGAATAATATGGAGAAAAAATTATTAGCTAGTTACACACTCAATAATATGCTTTAATCTTCAACAGACAGCCCATGAGAAAAGCAATAACTTCATACAATGTGAAAGATTTGGAGGATCTGCTGGAAGTAGAACAGAGGAACATGACATCTATAATCGAATAAAAAGGAGCATTTAATAGCCATTAGATGTGCACTGTCCTGTTTGTCATTAAACAGATCAGAGATCTTGTTACAAATGGCATGTTATTGTGTAATTAAATGTATTGGAAGTGCAAAAGCACATGGGAGTTCAATTAAGACTGCCAACACTGTTGTTAATGCCTGGGCAGGGAGCAGCCAGCAGAAGGAGCATTGTTGTGAGCATCTCACTGCTAGAAAGATAAAGGCAGATGCTGAGGCTCCACACTCTGCTGTTCCCATTGTTTGGCTCAAGGCAGCTGTGTGCATGGCAGGATTAACAATACCATCAGTGCTCCTGTTTTTATAGAGGCTGGAGTGTGACAGCAGCTCAGTTTTATGTGTGAGCAGGAAAATGCCCATGATGAATGTATCAACCCACTAATTCCTACTGCAAAATGGAAAAAAAAAATTAAAAAGTATTTCCAAAGCCATTTATCCACCATTAAATATAATACAGTGTGTTTACACTGAATTTTTGCATTAAAAAATGAAGAAGTCCCAATAGTGAGGTTTCTAAGACACAGAAATATTTATAACTGTTTCTAAAGGAGAAGTTTGTCTTTTTGCAGATTCAATACTTCACAGAACAACTCTAAAATATGCTGAAACTGGATACAATTATATTTTCACAGTATCCTACATATTTAATTGCGTAACCGTAATAGTCATGGTAACTATGAAATCCTTAAAAAGATGTTAAAATGCTAGTAAATACGCTTTAATAACATATTAATCACACAACTTTGAATTCTTCATTAGTACACTGACTTTTTCTGAACAGGTTCTCAATTCTTAGTGAGAAGCATAAATAAACTCAGCTTTCATATCTTCGTGTTTGACTTAAATGGAATTTAGTACTATTTTTAAAACTTAAAACCAACATAAAACATAGCTTTGGGGCCTACACATCATTACTCATTTTGTTCAAGAACTAGTCTTCTTTAAGTTTTATTACTATTATTGTAATCTTTAAATTAGCCTTTAAAAATTACTGTATTTTACTAAGATGAATGATGAGAAACACTAAATCCTTTCACTTTGGATATTTTAACTGAGATATTGAATATCAAAGTGCCTAAATAAACCAAGAATTATTAAGACCCAACTTCAAAACTGCAAACTGGGCACACACGTAATTTGTAAAAATATTGAAATGCTTAATATCTTCTGAACTTTTAGGAATAAATTAGATTATAAATTAACAAAACTACATTAATTCTTGTGATACCACAATCATAAATATTTGTTATCTGTTCTAATGAATTATCAAATTCTGTAAGTCAGGGAAAATAAAAACAGAACATAGAGAAATGAGTCACTCAATTACTTCATTACATTAAAATTCTTAATGACCAAAGGTTTATTTCATGTATTTGGCATATTCTGCCCGCCCATCCCCCTTTACTGTCTCATAGCCTTTGTACATGTTTGTTAGGTGCTGGTACTTGCATAATGGCATCTAAAGGACCTGGGTCAGTAGTACTGCTTTCTGTTAATATTTTAGATAATGACCCTAAATTCATATCTTTATATATCTTAGATGTTGCAAGGTATAGTTCATCCCTGCTAAAAAAATAAAAATGGAAAAGTTTTAGTATTATTTCCTTTACAATTACAGCAGAAACACACTGCACAAAACACAATACATCTGTGCTGCCAGTCATTAAAACACTTTAGATGTTTTAATGACTGGCAAATCTCCCTTGACTGAAGAGAAACCTCAAGTGTCAAGGTTCAGTTTGTTGTCAGCATGCCTCATACTCAGCTGCTACCTTGCCATTTTTTATTAGTGCTTAGGCAGAAGTCCCACATCAAGCTGCTAGCTCACTCACCAGTTGTTCACCAAGTTTACTCACCCTTTGACCTTCTTTGCCAGGTGGACCTTGGGGACCCTCCTGCAAACCCTGAAAATACAGACATTAAACAATTATAAGTGCTATTTTCATCCTCTATTTTTCTATAGAAGTAAGACTAATCCAAAGATCCAGATGGCAAGACAAGGCATTTATTTCTAATAATAAGAATTGGATATTTGTAACAATTCCTTCAGTGTTATATTAAGGTGCAAGAAAAAGCACAAACAGTAATTATTAATCACATTCCATCATAGAAAGACTGAATCCTTTGGAAAAGAAGAGGTAAGTGAGCACTAATTAAACATAGTTACATTCAACTACAATATTAATTGAAAAGTGATTTATCTTGTTAAATTAGGATGACATAAAAAAATGAAAAAATGTTATTTTAAATGGAAGACAACTTACTCTACAATTCAAATTCAAATATAGGCACTGAAGGGGGAGGGGAAGGCAGGGAAAGGGAACTAAATATAGCAGAAGGCCTTATGCTCGCTGCATCCTAAAAACCAGCCCTGTGCCGCTTCTTCTGCATGTCTAGCTTGGCTTTTCAAAACACTTCAGTGCCTCTTTTCTCATCCTCTCTCCTGACCAGGCACAGGAGCTTTGCATGTTTTGAATATATCCTTGACTTGTGAGCCTTCCTTCTGAACTCTGTGCAAGGATCTGCCTTTTTCATCACAGACCAAATCACAGACCAGTTCTGATGCTATGGGGCTTTAATTTTACATCTGATTAATGTACAATATAATCATAAAACCTCCAAATAACATCTCAGAACAAGTTAGAACAGTCATTCCCTCCACTCCTCCTTTACTTCATGAGTCACTTTGGAACACAATTAAAAAAAATTACTTTGAGGAAGCAATCCAATTTCCATTATAAAAACAAGAAATGTGAAATCATTGTCAATGCAATCAGCAACAAAGAATATACAGTTATGCACTGTATAATTAAAAGCCTTGCATGTTATATTGCATATATACAGGGTGTCACAAAATGAAAGATCTTACATTTTGTTTATTTATGAATTTGAAATATTAAAATATTAAAATCTTTAAAATTACTCAGACTCGTGTATTGCTTCAGCTTGAAGTTATTGAGTTATATCTTTGGTCAAATTTAAACTCCTTATTTAGAATCAATGACATATTTATTGACCCAATAAGGGTGAACTGAAGCCCCCTGACAATCATGATTTTTAAAAGTACACAGATTTCTAGAAATGAATTTAAGAAGTTTGTTTATCATCTCTAACTCCCAAGATAAAGTGAGAAAGTAAGCAGGCATATCAAAGCTACTAGCTCATATATCTTCAAGTAATGGTTTAAGTTGATTAGCATGTAGTCTGACCTCAATTTTAAAAAGAAGCAGTCACTTCAAGAGCTTTTCCATTCCTATCATTTCTCCACTTTCAAACACTGAAGCTAAAAATGTATCTCAGGCAGCATTTCACTATAGGATATTTCTCCTATCATTTCAGTTTATAACGTAAACAAGATAAGGTTTAGGATCTTTTACAAAGCTGATGCACACCATTTACACATTTTACCATAAGTTTATGGAACTAAAATATGCATGAGAATATTGAGCCCAACAAATAATATCATGGTAAGTTAATTACAATGCACATTATGTAGCTTATACATACACAAACCCATAAAGCAGTATGTCAGTGTGACCTCTGTAAAGCTTCTTTACTTTCTCATCAAGGTAATGTGGAACTTGCAGAGTACTCTAACTGTTAGCAATATTCTAATTCTGTAAAGAAATTCTGGGAATTCAGGAAGAGGTGGAATTTTGTTTCACTAATTTTTCATTTTAGTGACAACTTTATGCAGGGGAATGAGATGAAAACCTGTAATGTCTGTTTTATGGGGGAGGAAATACTTAGCCTCACATATCTGTACAATAAGGCTCCAAGGGGACAAGAATTACACAAGAATGTAACTGCACAATAGTGATAATTAATAGCCAACATTTTTATTTAAGGAGTACTTTTATTCTTTTTCTTCTCTCTACAATATTATTGTCAAGAAAAAGGAACCAGATAAGGAGATTTATCTTCAAGGAAAGGGAGGAGAGCTGCATACAATTGGTAACTAGGCAGGGAGGACTCCCCTGTACAAGGAGCCACATCCTGATATTGAAACTGAGGTAAAAGTTCACACCAACTTCAGTGGGATCTTCGGTTTAAAAAGTGATAGGACAACATGGGCCATATTAAATAACACAGCTCTAAAACTGTAGTAACTTGGCCAAAGTAATGACTTAGTAATGCTATCTCTGCTCAACATTCACTGAAAGAGATCATGGAAAAATAACTGCAGAAGAAAACTGCAGGAGAAATGGAAAAGAAACCTTCCACAGTGAATTCTGTCTAAAGAGATGAATAAAACACCTACCATTGAACTCCTATAGAATTTGGCAATGAATACAAATACATGTTTGCAGGAAGGTAGACTAAAGTATCTACTTATGTCATATTCCTATTTAATTTCTGGAGATCTTCCTTTGAAGAGCAAAGATCTGATTTGACTCCCTCAAACCATGGATAGCACAGTTGGTCAGAGGAGCCCACCATCACAGAAAAAGGGACAGAATACAGACTGAACATCCATCCATCCATCCATCTATCTATCTATCTATCTATCTATCTATCTATCTATCTATCTATCTATCTATCTATCTATCTATCTATCTATCTATCATCTATCTACAGTATATGGGATATGCTGTGGATTGTGTTCAAAACATTTATGTCAGAAGGCAATCTATTCTACAGGTACAAACTCCCTAGGTAAACAACATCCAAAGCAATTAAAATCATGGAATCATACAGTGGTTTGGGTTAGAAAGATCCTTTAAAGGTCATCTACTCCAACCCTCCTGCAATGACCAGGGACATCTTTAACTAGATCAGGTTGCTCAGAGCCCCATCCAACCTGGACTTGGATGCTTCCAGGGATGGAGCATCCACCACCTCTATGGGCAACCTGTTTCAGCGTTTTACCACTCTCATTGTAAAAAAACTTCATTATTATATCTACCCTAAATTGACCCTCCTTCAGTTTAATACCTCCAGTTTTATCCCTTGTCCTATCTCAATAGGCTCAGCTAAAGTCTTTTATGGATGTCCTTCAGGTATTGAAAGGCAATTGAAATGATTCACTCTGTGTCACTGTCACTCTGATACTTTTGAACTGGCAAGAGCATGGGTATGGCAATGAGCAGAAGAATGTCTCAGAACAGCACAAGGCACTGCGGGGTATAAAACCAGCCTATCTGTGTGACATCAGGCTGCCGGGAAAATATGATGCATCCTTCGAGGTGACCTAACATGCATTGGATTTTCCTGACTCTACCAGGCCACCTTTGAGGCTGGAAGGTGGTAGACTTCTACCTACTTCATGGAGCAGTGAATTAAAATAACATATACAGACTATAAAGCCTGCTTCTGTCATGGACTAAGCAAGCCCCCTGGAGTTACCACCTGAAGGAGCTTGAGGAACATGAAGTGTAAATGTTTCAAACATAACCATACAGCTTGAGGAAAATAAAAGTCAGTAAAATGGAGATGTTATTTAGGGTAACTGAAACTTTGAAAAATCTATCACAATGAGTGAGGATGGCTACAAAAAGAGATGAAACATGATGCACGGGTAGGCACAAGAGGGTTGTACAAAATCTTTAAAATTAAGAGCAGAAACTTGTGAATTCCTTTACAAGAGGCAAATCAAAAGGAAGTGTTGACAAGGGAAAAGATGCTGCTTAGAATATAGAATAGAAAAAGCAAGCACACTATGAAGAATATGCAGACAGATATTTAAACAAAATATAGTCAAAACTTAGTCTAAGCCTTAGTTGAGGGAAACTAGAAAAAATCAACAGGTTTAAAAATACTAGTAGAATAAGTGAGTTTTTAAAAGAATTTGTAGTGAAAATATCTGTAGGAATTAACATTTTAGTACTTTAACAGCTGATATTTTTTGCAAGCATCAGGAGATAAAAATGAATAAGAATTATTTAACTTGAGACAATAGAAGAAAAACATATTAGGAAGTTATAGAAAAATCAGTGAACAATTCAGCTAGTTAAGATGTCTTAAATTGCAGAAGCTGATAATTTAAAGTGTATGAGTGTGGAGCTATCAGAAGCTGCTTACTGTAGAAGGGCTAAAATCTTGTCATGTGACTCTGCAGGTACAAAAGCATTTTTAAATACCTGATACATCACAACAAGCATCTGCAGAGACATGGTGGAGGCATCATTCATAAATTTAATAACTCAGAGTAGTTGCCTAAGAACATACTCTCAAAAAAGTGAAGTTTTTATTGTAATTCCATGGTGAAACAAAGAAAATTAAAAAAAAAAAAATCCCAGCTGAAGTGGAATAATGTGGTTACTTATAGCTGTTATTCATGTTACTTCTCACGGAAGATTACGGTTGATGCCAAGAGAGCAAAATATTAGACAAGTACATATATTTTTGGTATTTGGAAAATTGCTTCAAAACATAGCTGATAGTTTTTGAAGCAGAAGGGCAGACAGCTGCCTTATGTACTTTTAGGTAGTGTTGCTGGAATACATTCTGAGCTGGAATACATTTCCTTCTCAAGACAAACTAAATATAATACAAATGTTAGCAATAATAATGCAGGTCTAATTAAGGCATAAAATTATTTCATTTATAGACTGGTTTGTGTGTTCTATACACAAGCCACTCTCATCCAGTTTTTCCTCACTATGAATTCCAGCAAACACATGACCTCAATTTTTACAGAATAAATGCTATTAGGCAAGGAGAAAATGTATGTAGTGTAGTGAGATGAGTTAAACAAAGACAGAAACATAATCTAAACTAGGTATGCAGAAATGTCTTCTGGTAATGTAAAAAGAGGTCATTTTTTTACTATTCAAATATGCAAACTTTTATAAAGATAAAACTTGCTACTTCAAAAAGACCTAGCTATAAGAGATCTGATTTTGCCAAGCAACTTCAAAACATTATTTCGATAAACAGAAAGGTATAGCTCCACTGAAACAACATCAACACTCAAATATTTTAAAAACCAGACTCGGGGGCAATTCCCTCTGCAGGGGATTGATGTAGTTCTTTAAAACACAGTTCTTGTCAGGATAAAGAAAAGCCATCACACAGCTGAATTACATTTTCAATGATCCCTCTGTAAACTCTGCAAGTAGAGCAGCACAGAATCACAGTCATCAAGAGCCTGGTAAAAAGTGACCACAGATTTCCAGATTCCTGGTATAACACAGTGAGTGGTCACAGTGAAGGACTGCAGCCTGACTGACTTGAAGAGCACTCCCCAGTCACCCAAATACTGCTTGTGGGATGGATGGCACTGCTGTGGCTGCACTGATCTAAGAATGGCATAGCATCCCAGACAGTTCAATAGGTCTTAAATGCATCTACTTCTGGAGGTGTTTGTAGAGAACAAGTTCTACTGTGCAGGTCACTGTAATCCTTCTACCCTGTTTTGAGAATCTTTTCCTCTTTGGCCTGTTTGTACCATACTGACAGTAAATTAATAGCTTCCTCTCAGGTAAAAACAGACTCAGCAAGCAAAGGAAGATAGTCGAAGTGTTGGTTTCTCAGGTATCTTCAGGGCAGTTTACTTGCTGCAACTGTGATGCTGCCCTACTTTGAACCCCAAACAGGAGCATGAGGAAGGGGAACACCTTAAAATACAATTATGATAGTTTCCTCTTACCCAAAAGACTGTTCATCACCACCCACATGGAAGCCCACAGAGCCTGCAGACATGCCTCACTGTTACAAATATGTTACAATGGGCAAAATGGTACAGGAAAATCACAGAAGAATGACTAATTTCCTGTTGCGTTACCACTGATGAGGGAAATTAGGCTACCTCTATCTTAAGCATTTCCAAACACGACCTGATCTCATTCACATCCTTACTGAAGCACCTTGAGACAGCAAGTGGGAAGATTTGTACACCTGCTCAGCCTCTTAATGCAGTGATCATACTGTTTTGCTGTTACACCACTTTTCTTTCTAAACCGCTTTCAATTCATTTACTTCTATAGAAAAGGAGACAGCAATTAGCAGAAGTATTTCAGTCTGCCAGAAAACACGATCAGCTATATTTTCTTGATAATTTATTACTGGAGCAAACAGAAAATATGTTCCTCACTGATGTCATTCTTTGGGTTTGGCCATTTCTTTAGCTGTCTCTGTTAACTTGACTTGAAATGTACTTTCCTTCAGAGACAATAATTTGAAAGGGAAATTGGAAGGGTAATTTCACAGAATCCACACTTCATGAACCTAGTACTTTTAATAAACATAGGTTTATTTGCTAAGCAAAAAATGTATAATTAAAATCCTGAGGAGTAAATCTAAATTATTCATGACATTGCTGTCTACTGCATATGGGACAATTCTCAAATCATTATTCTAATGAAGGACATATAAATCACATTCATGCCAATTTATCAGAGTAAGAATTTTTGAAAAACAAATTTACTGTAAGGTTAAGACTTCAATCTTCACTTGTGCCTTCAGTATCAGCATTACAGCATAAAGAAGATAAAAACTGCACTGTAACTGCTAAATCATCTTCAATTTCAGTAAATGGATAATCTTAATAGCATCTGCTCCTATAATTAAAAAGTGCTTTTCGAAGAAGAGAATAATTGTAAGTTATACTGTGAGACTTAAGAGATCACTATATTTTATGAAAAACAGCTGAACTGTTTAGTATTTTCAGGAAATTAATACATGTCCATCAAAAAAGCTCAGACAGATAAAATTCAGATTTTCCTTAAAGAATGTGTATGAAAAGAAAAGACTTAGAATGGAAATGTAATTTTCAGTCTATACTTTCTTTAGTTAAATAGAATTGCTTTCCTTTATGTCATTACATGAAAAGAAAGTGAGGGTAATGTTAGTTGAGTTGCTTACTACTGGAGAGTGCATGTCCCTTTCTTCAGCTTCACATGAGTAACTGAGGAGAAAGCTGTGCAATCTGTTGCTGATGTTTGTTTAGAAAGGGGAGAGCCAAAAGCTACAGTGGAGCTTGCCCAGACCTGAATCTGCAACTTCCTCCCACAGCCGCCTCCACACGACACTTGTGCGCCAGCTTCCTTCGGATCGATTTAACCAGACCTAGGAGCCAGCATTCCAAATATCTGTTTAGTAAGCAAGTCTTGGGGACTTCTGTCTGTGACCAACTTAAGCCTCGCCTTCTGAGTAAACACTTGGTGCCATCTGGGTGACTATTTTATAACTCCTGAAAGGGATAGGTTCTCAGGAACGTAAGGACGGACGCTCATTTTCCTCAGGAACTAAAAGCAGCATATCAAGTGTCGAGAGGAATAGTTATCATATATTTTACAAGAGATGGCTGTGCTACCTTCCCTCACCTGTCACTCTTCTGACATGGCACGCACAGGCTTAAGCTGGGGATACCAGAGCGGGCAAGCTGTGGAGCCAGCTGTGACCCTGCAGAACACAGCCCCCAGCTTCTGCCACTAAATCCACATCTCCACAAAACCACTCTACAGAGCAGTACAATCCCTCCTTTTTACTCTCTGAAGGTTCCTCCGCTACAGTACAATTTATCAGGGAACTTAAACTTTAAACATTCCCCTACATATTGCTGCATAAAGGGGACATAATAAGGGAGAAAATTTCAAAATATAATCTCAGCATTTATTCATAAGACACCTGAAAACTATTAAAGAGACATCTAGCACTTACAGAGCAATTCAGAACATAGCAGAGAAATTAAAGGCAGCATAAAGAAAGGCTGAGAACCAATCTTTATTTTGGACTATTCCCATAAAACTACCACCATAACTGAGAAAAAAACCAAAATGTATATCTGGACTTGGGTAGTGTTAACTGACTCCATAGAAACACAGGGAAACTACATCCTTAATAAAAGGGCTCAAATATACACACATATATGTCAAATTTAAAATAAAATGTATTTGCATGAATCATTCCTGAGTCAAGCAAATATACTTAGATCTATTGAAATTCCTAATTTCATTGGGATTCCATGTAAATCCTATAAACTTTATCACATAATTATTCTTACAGATTAGCATATTTTGTGTTACAATGCTGTTTCTTTTCGCTGATACTTCATGCATAATTGATGAAATTATATTAACAAGACTTACGTATGTGTCTTAAAGAAATGCAGAGAAACAAATGGAATTCTGATACTATCTCATTCTGAATTCTCTGCTATTGCTACAAGTGAGAAGTTTTGTAAAGTGTTCATGTTGTCAGGATTTCAGTGTGAAGATTTCTGTTAACTCATCAAACAGGAAGATCCAGAGCTCTACTTAATTTTTCAGATGCACTTTCTGAGCTATGAAATTTCAATTTCAAACTCATAAAATAATTTTTGCATCTTAAAAAACAGTGGCATTTTTTTGCCTGTTTTACAGTTTGGCATATGCTCATCTACCTAATAGGTTGTTACAGCTGTTGGGTATTTATGAATTCTGCTATACATACTGCCTCCAAGTATCCCTCATTCCATACTATAATGGCTATATCTGTCAGTTGAACACTTGAAAATACATTTTTTTTCCCCTCCAAGTACCAATTCCTTAATTCTCTTCTGTATTTTCCCATGTTTCCATGTTTCTCATGCTTCTGAGCAGTGGGGAATTTTCTACTCATCAAGGTTGCACAAACACTTTCAGGCATAGAGTCACTGACATCTTTTAGCCTTCTGCAGGTACCAATAGCACAGACAAAAGAAAAAACCAGGAATTTCTACTGCTTGCTGTTACATACTTGTGTGGATTACCTACAGGCAACTCCCCCTGGACCCACCAGCTGCTGCAGCGGAGCAGTCTCAGTCTTTTGCTACCTCCACACTCCCTGTGCTAAGGACAGAAGCATGGTACAGGTCTGTTTATGGGGAGAATGTTCTGACCCTTAACAACACTACTGATGGTCTAGTTTATACTGAAATCAGAATATATGATAGACCTCATTCACCTTATTCCACCGATGTGTGATTTCTATGAAAACACATAGGAATGGAAAAGCTGCACAGGGCAGTAGAGCTCTGTATAATGCCATCATTTACCACCTGTCTATGTATGCAATTGCACTGGGGCAGAAGGTTGATAACCCAGGTCCAGTTGTCCAATTTGAGGAAAACCAAGTCCCTTTTAATATTCCCTCCCTGTCCAGAAGGTATATCTAGGACTTAATTTCTAACAGTGTGTCACCGTTTTCACTCCTCTTCCTTCCTTGCCCCCCAGCACAATAATTCATTTATCTTTCAGATAAAAATAATTTTCACATTAGTAAAAAATAAAAATGACTAGAAGCAGAGGATAAATTCATGACCTTATGCCTGCATCCCAAATGAACGGAACATTTTAAAACTTCAATAGGATTAATAACTGAAACACTTAACGTCATATTTTGGCTATAATAGCATGAATGGTTCTGACATAGTAAGTTCTCATTAAGTGACACAGGAACTGTGATATTATCTGACCTACTATTTATTCACAGCAAGATAGGACATCTTCCTTTCATGATTATATATTGTAAGAGCCACAGCCACACAGAAGTCAGACAAACAAAACCACTCTGAAAACTGAATTTTCCCCTAGCCACCATCATTCATGTCATTCATCTTCTTTTAGCTTCTGCCAATGGAAACACACGACTATTTACATAGGCAGAGAGAGAAAGCTGGGCTGTATATTCCCACACTGCTCTAATCTGTCTTCAAACTGCTAAACCCATTCACACTCACTATTGTCTACATCACTTACTAACAGCCCTCTTGTTGTCCTGAGTTTTGCAGTTTCTCAGTGTTTCTCCTTGCTGTGATACTTTCTCACACTTCTTCTGTAAACATGGCCATGGTTTCTTAACAACTATCTATGTTTTGTTAATTGTCTCTGTTGTTTATCATTCACTGTCCTGGGTGGAGAAATATGATAGACAGATGCTTTGACCAATGGAATTGAGAGGTGGTCATTTCTACCTCCAATCCACGGTGATTTGTAAAAACATATAAATAAAGGCAGAGGGTTCTGCCCTCTCTCTCTCTTTTCACCCTCTCCGTCTGCTGTCTCTGTGTGGTCCTTTATTTGGCTCTCCTTTGGGCTCCTCGGCCTAGCCGGCCTGCTGACCGGTGCTACACCCTCTGAAGACTGTGTCTGCTTTCCTAAAATTTAAATCTTTTCTTTTAAAAAGTGTAAAGATGACCATCGGTGAATGTACCAACACAGAGACATCTTCTTGTGCTGGAATCAATGTACTGAAACATTTGCACAGCATTCTGTAATCAAAGAAATGCAATTCTCTGACAATCCATTATATGAAATTAGATCACTTCAGGTACAGAAGGAGTAAGTTCAGTCAATCTGAAATCAGCTTCTGATTCAGCAGTGTGCCCTGATAGCCAGGAGGGCCAACCCTGTCCTGGGGGGATCAGGCACAGCATCACCAGCCAGGCAAGGGAGGGGATTGTCCTGCTCTGCTCTGCACTGGGGCAGCCTCATCTCGAGTGCTGGGGGCAGTTTTGGGCACCACAATATAAAAAGATATTAAACTATTAGAGAGTGTCCAAATGAGGGCCACAGGGAGGAAGAAGGACCTTGCAGAGAAGAGCAGCTGAGGTCACTTGGTCTGTTCAGCCTGGAGGAGACTGAGGGGAGACCTCACTGCTGTCACAACTTCCTTGTAAGAGGAAGAGGAGGGGCAGGCACTGATCTCTTCTCTCTGGTGACCAGTGACAGGACTGAGAAAATGGCCTGAAGCTGTGTCAGGGGAGGTTTAGGTTGGATATCAGGAAAAGGTTCTTCACCCAGAGGGTGGCTGGGCACTGGAACAGGCTCCCCAGGGAACAGGTCACAGCATCAACCTGACAAAGTTCAACAACCTTTTGGACAATGGTCTCAGGCACGTGGTGTGATGTGGAGGTCGGTGGGCTTATGTCACCAGTATCCCCTCAAATAGATAGATTGAAAAGGCCTTCACCCTGAACTCCTGGCTTCAGCCATTTCAGGTTTACCTGGGTTCTCCTACCCGGGTTGGTCTCCCCGCCCCCTTTGCTATCTGATATACCTTAGCCCTGCTACCTGAAACTGCTGTCCTCAACCACACCCATGAAGTCCCCTCACTGGTTCTGGCATTCCCTCTCCACCCCCCTGCCCTCTCTCCATTGGTCTGGTAACCTTTATAATCCTGTGCAGAGAGCAGCTCATTCTCTTTGTCCCTGGACCCCTTAGTAAGTGAGAGATCCCATGTTTGTTCTTGCATCTGTGCACATGGCTGGAATAAAGCCTTGCGGAATTTCCATACAGAGCGCCTTCTTTGTCTGCAACAGCTTCTGTGCCAAAGCTGTCTGGTGAGACTGTGTGTTGATGGTTGCAGCTGCATTGTGCCTGGCAGTGCCTTGGAAGAGGTAATGCCCAGGAAGGCAGCAGCATTTTAAACACCCCGGAAACACACAGACTTCTACTACAGTGTGACTCTTGAGGATAGTCCTGTGCAGGGTAGGGAGATGGACTTGATTATCCTTGTGGGTCCCTTCCAACTCAGCATATTCTGTGATTCTTGGTATCATACTACTGACTTCTGAGTATGATTCTTAGGAAAGCTGAGTGTCCACAACTGCAATTTAAGCCAATGACCACATTAAAAAAAGAGACTTAATATACCCAGGTACTTGTATCAGAATGTACTAATTTTTCCCTCATTTACATAAAAAATGCTCAAAAAGACTGTTCTATGAGTTTGGAGCACACTCAAAATAGATATCCTCAGGTTTTTTTCCTGTCATATCTTCAGACATGTCTGATTCCTATTTCTATCATCCCTTCAAGGCCTGTAAGAATCTGTCTAAAGCAAGATATACTCCAATGCATCTACTACAGTAAAATTGCATGTTACTAATAATATTTTAATAATATATTAACACTTCCAACACACTGTTTGTATACTCAAGAACTAAAGCACATAAATGGACCTGTTTACCTTTAACAAGACATGAACTGCAGCAAAGTCACTGATTTTGGGACACAATACTAACTTCTTCCCAGGAAATTGAGATTTCATAACCCGAAAAACAAGTCCTCTAAAACACGGCAACTTAATTTTGACACCTTAAGAGTAGAATTTATCTTTTTCTTTTGGGTCTCCGTTATATCCTACAATGTTTGTAAGATCTAATGGAGATCTTTGCTGCTATGGTGTTGGAAATTAAGAGAGGGAAACGACAATATATCATCAGTTACGCTATGAATGACAGTTCTTTTGAAGTTTATTTAGGATTACATGGGTAATATGAATAGTATAGATGTGGTTCATAACACTGAGGCTGGGAGAAGAGCTATTCATGTTGTGAAACTACAGTCTGGGATTTTGGAAGCTTTTGTCTCTCCTTTTTTTTTTTTTTCCTTCATTTTTGCCACACTCTTTTGCACCATTTTGAGTTGTTTTTACCCAAGTAGACTGTTCTGAATGGAAGGACTTTTCATCTCAGCTCATGAGCAAAACCTATAGAATTCAGACAGGATTTATTACTTTTATGAAGAAGCATGATATACCCTGGAGAGTTTTGGGGACATTTTTCTTCAGGCTTTGCACATACTTGGGACCTGGATCATTTTAAGAAAATTAAGAACATTTTCCACCATCTATACAGCACTATCTCACCAGAATACAATACATGAGTCAGTTCTATTTTCTGGTGTACCAGAACCTCAAAAAAAACTTGTTAAATCCACACTTAAGAGGTTTTTCCTTGATACTGAAAAAACAGCTAATCATCATGACTGACCTCATGCCTTCTTTTTTTTTTCAGTAAATCACATGAAAGCAAATGAATGAATTAAAGACCAAATTAGTGACACAATCTGATACAATACCCTAAAAGCATTGATCTTTTTTGCAAGCTTTTACTGAAAAATGCTTTTCCCTAAAAATAACAAGGGGATTCTTTCACTTGAACAAGCCTATACTATTTATGAATAGAATAAACAAGATAATGTCCTTGTTAGCATTTGGTAGGAAAAAAGATGTTTTACACCTGCTTATTTTTTTTATATTTACAGAATTCCCTTCACAAGTCATATAGAAAATGCAGAGGCACTCTGAAAAAAGGGACTTGAATTTTAGGTTTATTAGTGGAAGTATTCACATTGCAAATAAGTGGAAAACATGCAGCATTTCTTAGGGATTTTCTTTTGGCTGATTTTGCTTTACATTTACTCACACTCAAGGCAGCTGGTCCTGGAGGTCCTGCATCTCCCTAGTTAAAACAGGATAGGAAGTAAATCAACAATCTCTTTAGTTATACATACTTAAACTCTATGCCTTGTAGAAAACATGCAACACTGCAGAAGTAATTTCAGTATAATCATCAAACATGTTGATTATGAAAATATGTGAGTAATGTGATATTCTACTCCAGTAATGGCATAGATATACACAGTTCACCACAGGTTAAAGGGAAAAAAAAAAAAAAGCCAGGCCTCTGCATAAATGAATCACAGCTTAAAAAAAGCAATCCTTCAAAACACATTTCCATATGTCAAGTTACAAGCTGCAGCTTACATGCACACGGTGGCTGCTGAAGTCAGTGTGACAGCTCACATATGTAAAGACATCTGACTGTGTAAATATTCACAGAATTAGGTCACTGAGGTACAAGTCACATCTGAGACCTACAGGTTTAGTTCATGGGAGCAAATTAGTGCACCCAGAGAGCAATTCAGAACCCCAAATTTAGGCTCCTGCTCAGGACTCCCTTTAAAATTCATTGTGATAAAGGGTACTTGCCTTTTGCATTTACAGTTAGCCTGTGCTCCTATTCTTCAACCCTTAAGTTTCACAAATGGGAGCAGTGGGTGTTTGCCACACATAGTTATGACAACATGTTCAAAACTGAAGAATATCATGCACACTCACATATACATACAGCTTAATAGATTTAAAAAGGTACCTTTTCTCCTTTTGGACCAGCCACACCAGGACTACCAGGGTCACCTTTTAGTCCCTGGGCAAGAAGAGAAATGCATATTTGTTGTCATCTGTGAAAAATGTTGGACAGAATTCTGTAGCACTGTGAATTAGGATATATTAAACAAATAAAATTCCATCATGGTATTTGTACTATCTCAAAATTCTTTATTTTCATTTTTTGTGAACAGACAAACATCTATCAAAGACCACATGTGTCTTCAACACATAATTAAACATATGCAGCCAATCCACTTTATTGTGTCCCATTATGGTAAGTAGTGAGTAGAAATGCAAAGTTCCTTTGCAGTCCGGGTAGGTTGGTGTCTTGCATGGCCAACAAAGATAAAATAGACTATTAGAGAGACTGCTAGCACATTCACTTGAACACTTCTAACATTGGGAAAGAGGCAGAGGTGGACAGAGAACTTCAGATTTTATATTTCAAATAGCACTGCTAAACTGGTGAGCTGCACAAAGATACAGCCCAGAGCTGGTGCGCATCTTCCAACACTCATTTTCACCAGTGTTCAAAAGGGCAATTAGAGAAATAATCTATTCCTTCATACCTGCTTCTTTACTTCTGCCTTCAACTGGAGAAGCAAATAGTACTGCCTAGCCTTACACATTACATACACAGCAATTTCACACTCGCAGCATCAGAGTGGCTTGGGTTGGAAGGGACTTTTAAAGATCATCTGGTTCAACCTCCCCTGCAGCAAACAGGGACATTGTCAACTGGATCAGGTTGCTAAGAGCCCTATCCAACCCATTCTTGAGTGTTTCCAGGGATGGGGCATCTACAGCCTCTCTGAGAAACTTTTTCCAGTTTTCACCATTTTCATTGTAAAGTATTTCCTACTTACACCTAGTCTGAATCTACCCTTTACAATATCTCTTATACAACTCTTCCACTAAGAAGTTCTCACCAGAAGCACCCAGAAAAACCCCAAAAAATATCTTAGTACCCAGCACACAATCTTTGTTGTCTTCTCCTTGCTGCAAAACAAATGGAAAAATTAGAGGTTTCAAAATATGCCCAGCAAATTCAAGCCATTCTACAGCAATGAATGAACTTAATTCTCATGCTGGACCAACCTACCAGGAATTCATTTGTATTTAAGCACAGAAATTTGTCTTGTGGCTTCCCTCTGACCACTGCTCTAGTGGCATGAGAGACTGTGTATATTGAAAGTCAGAGACACCTCTACAAGTTCAAATATTTTACTTGGAAATGACATGACAACAATGTAGGCAATACAAGAGAGAATCATAGTGAGATACTCCACAAGTAGGCTGTTGGGGTGTGCTGTTGGCCAGGTTTCGGGTTTTCCTCATGGCTAGGCACTGCTGTCTCTCCTCCTCGCCCNCCCACCAAATTCAAACCCAGCATCCCTACCTTATAGGATGTTTTATGCTCCCCTGCCCCCTCATGTTGGTATATATGTAACTGTAACACACGGTGCCAGCACTTCTCTGGCACGACCCTGGTGCTGAATAAACCATCCAGGAAAGCCCCTCCGCTTGTCTCTCCTTCTTCGGCGCACCTGTAGCATCAGTGGGTTAGGTGAAACCTTGCTGGATCTTCGCCAGCCCTCCTGTGCCTTCGGAGCAGCCCGGCCAACCCCTGGGACTGCGAGTGGAAGCCCGGTGCCCCCGCTGACGGCATCGCGGCAGTAGGCCACCATCATTATTGTTCTGGAGGTTAAATAGGTCAAGGATAGAAAAGATTCATTTACATCTGAATTAGGGTTTACAAATGAAAGTTCTTCCCAGCTCCCTTTGTGTCCTTGCAAACTCTCTTCCTCAGTTTGCAATTATTAGGAAGATAGAGACAACTGGCACGAAAATGGTAACTAACATCTGTGCCTTGGTGGGTACAGAAACATGAAATCAGTGAGTGTTCTAAATACTGCGTATTTGTGCAACTTCACTTCCTGCTAAAATTACATTAATTCACCATCTGGAAGGAACATCATTTAGAACTATATGAGCATTTAAGTACCCACTTTGGATTAAAATTGTGGTTGTTGTAAATACCCCTGATTTAGCTTTGATTTGTTCTTTATTAAGCTTGCCAAATATGTAATAGTTAAATCAGAAGTAGTTTTGCTGTTTGAACTTAAAAAATGTAATAGGCAGATGGATTCAAAAACCAAGCCAAAAAATTGCTTTCTTTTTACAATCTGCATATTTATGACAAGGCTTTAATATTGTCTCCATTTGCTACATTTTACTTTCCATCTCCTTCTGAAAGACTGCATAAAACATAACCAATCCATATTCTTAAAGCCATTTTAGGGATTTTTCAGGTATGCAAACTGTATGGATTTGGTTCAAAATCAATACTAGCAAATCAGCAGTGGAACAATAGTTATGAATGTAGGAAATAGCTCTTAGGCTGTGTGTTTACAGAAGACAAAAGATGAGGCTAAAAAAAAATCTGCAACTCACAGATGGTGACATATATCTGTGTGTCTCTACTGAATAGAAAAGGCAATGGCAGATGAAAGATACTGAATCTGAACCATGCACTTTCAAACTATGAATCTTACTTTTTTCCCAATTGCTGTGTTTAAAGATTTTAGTAGTGTTCCTGCAAGAGCACCTCAGTGAGGTGTGCAGTCTGACACCTACTGCAGAGATGACGACCACAGCAATTGACCTCAAATAAAAAGGACAAGGCGAAACTGCATGTTTTACAAGAAACCTTACAGTGTTTGAAGGAGGATTTTGAAGGACTCAATATTATAGACCAGTTAGAGGTATTTCTGGTTCTCCTACACATTCTATATGCATTTAAAAATATTATGATCTTAACAAGTTCCACACATAGTGAATGCTTGCAAAAAACACATCTGGGACTGCACCAGGAGTATTCTTCCCTACAGTCACCCTTTTGAAGCTGCTGAGAGGTTTAGCTGCTGCTCGCTGTCTCTGAAATGCTATAAGAAGCAAGAATTCCTGTGCCAAGTCAAATCTGTAGCAGTGTTAGCACAGTACAGTAGGGTATCCTGTCTCTGGCAGAGACCAGAGCAGGATGCTTCAGTAAAATGAATGTGGTTATCTAAATGGATATAATTTGGATGATTTTAGACCAAGCCTTAAGTTAGAAAAGCTCATTTTCTGCAATGTTTTAGGAGAACAAGGTCAGCTTTGAAAACAAACAAATTTCTATTGATGTAAGGAGTCTGTTACCAGATTTGCCAGAAATTCAAGAACAGATTAAAAATTCCAGTAGCTCTCATAACAGAGAGTAAATTAATTGAGTATTGAATTCTATCCCAGTCTAAATCTAGCTTTTTGGGACCTATATAATAATATACATTTGTGAGTTCATGAACAGTCTTCAGCTGATGCATTTTCACCTCTAAAAGGACTACAGCTTGGTCTTTTTACGGGTCACAGTAAACTTACATTATGGTTCCCCTATGGAAGCCAAAATGTAAAGTAAGCATTAGAATATACATTTATAAGGCCAATTCAAAGCTAGCAAGACAACAGCACTGGAAATAGCAGAAATGAGAAATGTTCTATACACGTATGTAAAGTAAAACAGATAACTGTAACACAATTTCCAACCAACACAGAAATTACTGGAAAAAGTATATCACAAACATCAGTAAGGGTGTGAACTGAGGTCAATGGGGGAAAGATTAAATTAGAGGCAGTGTTTTTGTTTGGAGGGGATGACAATGGTATTTCTTCCAGTGGAAGGAATGAAAAAACAGATAAAACAGGTAAAATGTACCACCAGCTGACACCAGGTACCCTTCTCAACGAAAAAATGCAAAGATCAGCTGGACTCCAACCAGAAAACTCCAGCAGTTCCTTGCAGGACCCAAATGTTGCCTACGGAAATTACACTTATTTGTACAGCATCAACTATGCTGCACACATGTGGCAATGGAAAATGTAGTAAGATTGTAATAATATTTTTAGGACAACAGGTTTTCAACTCTAAAAGATACCTTTTGGGGAAAACATAATTTGTTATTTGCAATTCTATGGCCTTCATTAGAGTAATCTGGTTCAATGCCACAACAGGTTGAAATCTCCTAGAGCAATACATATTATCTAATGTACTGGAAATACAGTACACAACCAAACACTCTAACTAACAATGTGCAACCACATTATTACAGATCAGATCATTTATCTCTGCTGAGTAACACAACTTGGAAATACTCTAACCACTAAGAACAGTATTACATTTTATTCACACAGCAGCCTTAAAATCTAAGTTAACAACAGCTTCAAAGTCAGCTGTACAATGTCAACCTGTGTATGTTGGGGTAACCTTTTTATTTTAGCAAAGTGTTTTCATAGCTCCAAACAATATACTTTTTTTTAGTTTATGTCTCCTGTGCTTTTAAATATGCACCACGGCTCTTTTCTCATAAATAGAATTCCAAAACTTCAAACTGGTACACTACTAGAATTTACTGGACCCTAAATAACATCTACTATCTCCTAATACTTTTGTTCCTAACAGAATTATTAGACTCTAGATATAAAAAAATCATCACCAACTTCATTATTTCAAGCAACAGGATTATTCCCTTCCTATCCAGGTATTTCCTTGCAATGGTAATACTAAGAGAGTTCAAGATTCGATACACAGGCCCTTAGGGTGTGGAGGTAAACAGCTATTACTATTATATCAAGACACTGGATCCCTTTAAAAATGTTCATACTTCTGTTTAATTTTTCCAATAAGCATCAAAATTAAAAGGCCTAAAATGTTTTCCATCTTGCTACTGAAAACCTGGGATTCTTTTATTACTTACTGAACTTTAGAGGTCCGTTCTTTGACACTAAGTTTGTAAAGAATAACATCTTATGTAGGAAAATTTTAGGAAAGTCACTTATGGTGTTACCTTCCCCAGTAAGAGAAATAAAAATAACTAGTTAAGCATTTGTGCTGCAATGCCTCCGGTGGGGGCACCAGGCATCTGCTCGCGGTTCCAGGGGCTGGCTGGCTGCACTGGGGGCGCGGGAGGGCTGGCGAAGGTCCAGCAGGGGTTCACCTAGTCTACCGATGATACAGGAGTGCTGAGGAAGGAGAGACAAACGGAGGGGCTTTCCCAGATGTTTTATTCGGGCACCAGGATTGTGCCAGGGAAGCGCTGGCACAGCATGTTACAGTTACATATATACCAATATGAGGGGGCGGGGGAGGGTACAAACATCCTATGGGGAAGGAGTGCAGAGTTTGAATTTGGCAGGCTTTGTATAGGATTGAGAAATACAGAGCCCTCCAGGGGGGAAACCGGATAGTGAAGGGGGGAGAGGGGAGATAGCAGAGCCTGGCCATGAGGTAAACTGAAACTGGCCGTAGCACACCGCAACACGTTGGGTTTAATATATATGCTAGATTTTAATTTCAGATTTGTGTTATGTTTTTACTACTTACAAGAAAGACACTATTCCTCTACTAGCTATGCATGACACATGCTGACAGATATGATAAAACTTGCTGGTTTGACTTACTTTTGCTGAAGGATTTAATTTATGTCAGCAAAATAGTAATTGGCAGTATCCCATGGCATTCATTCCTACCTGCACCAGTGATCAAGAAAACAACATGACTCAAAAAGAGTCTTAAAAGTTTCAGTGATAAAGATTTTCTTTTCATTTCAGTTCAACAGGCAGACATATGGATATAACAGAGAACTTATTCCACAGATAGTTTCATGGGTATTTATATTGCAAATTTGTCCTTATTCCACACAGGCTATGAGTGTTTTAATCAGAGTCTTTTTCAGATAGTGTGTCTATGAAGCACCACTTGTGACAGTGATACAAATGACAGCATTATTGCAGAATCACAGAACCATTAAGGTTGGAAAAGACTTCCAAGATCATCAAGTTCAACCTTGCCAACTAGATCAGACAATTCATAACTACTCAGTTGCAAAAGCAGACAGGTCTCATGCCGCGGCGTGGTCGGTAGGGGCACCGGGCATCCATACGTGGTTCCAGGGGCTGCCAGTGCTGCTCCAAAGGCACAGGAGGGCTGGTGAAGTTCCAGCAAGGTTTCACCCAACCCACTGATGTTCCAGGCACGCCAAAGAAGAAGACACAAGTGGAGGGGCTTCCCAGATGGTTTATTCGGCACCGGGGTTGTGCCAGAGAAGCAGTGACACAGCGTGTTACAGTTACATAAATACCGACACGAGGGGGCGGGGGGAGGGTACAACATCCAATAGGGGAGAAGAGCTAGGTTTGAATTTGGCGGGCTTTGTGCAGGATTACGCAATACAGAGCCCTCCAAGGGGGGGAAAACCAATACTGAGGCAGGGGGTGGGCAGCAGTGCTTGGCCATGAGAAAAACAGAAATCTGGCCAACAGCACACCGCAACCGTCTCACACCTGACTGTAAAACAAAATATCGAAAAGAATGGTGAAGGGAAACAACATCTTAAAAAAATTAAAGGATTTTAGTGGCAGCAAGTTTAACGTCTAAGTTTAATGTCAAATGGCTAAAAGCATCTCAAGGGATGAGATACTACTCAAGCAAACTGGCTGTTCATCCTATAAAAGCAAATACCTGCTTATAGATGTGGACACGTACTACAGGAGGACTATATTAGTAATATATTAAGTTATTTATAACTGCTCCTTAAGAAACTAAAAACAATTGCAAGCACATTAGTAGTATTTATAGTAAGTATTCATGTTGTCAGATGGATTTTGAATAATGTCCCAGGCTGGGACATGGCATTGTAGATGCCAAGGCTCACATTAGTGGAGAGATTAACTGGGAGATGTGCAGAACAGTTAAATATATTCACAGTTCTCATCTCGAAACCTAGTTCTTGATGAGATTAACTGAGCCAGTTAGCACAACCAGTGAGAGAAGAGGGAATTAAAACTTTCTAGGTATATCATCATTACAACCTAGTCTCCAAATCAGGTCTGGCTTCCCCTCTGTCATGCTACTTCTTTCTAGCAAGAACTTTCTGTACAGTTGAGAAAACACAAGTAGCAACAGCAAACAAAAGTTTTCTATGACACCTACTTTTCTGATTTTGATTAAAATACATTCAAATGTGTTTCTACCATTTGTTCAAGACAAAATGTTCACTTATCATCTTCAAGTTCTTGTGAGGATGGAAACCCTCACTCCCCCAGGCAGAGACAACAGCTGCCAGCAGGCAATGTCACTAGCTTTAAGTGTTTTCAGGCTTTCTTTATACAGCACTGCAGATTACACCAATGTAAGTAGATTAACTTGATTATTTCAGAAATATCAGATGTTACATTTCTGTTTGCAGAACAAGTTAGAGACTCTGATACCAACCAAGAGTCAATGATACACAGTCTTGTAAATTTAAAGACTGGCATCTCCATGCACAGTGATAACTGAATTCAAAGCATTTTATGTAAGTGTTCTTAAAAAGGAATTATGTGTGAATTTAAACAATACAGCATTACAGTGCCATGTGCAGTTTTACTTCTATTTTAAAGTTTTAATGACAATTGCCATAATAATAATCTACCATTTGCTGACACATTGCAACAGTTCAGTAAATATTTAAAAATATAAATGTTCAGTATTTTTGACTTTCACAGTGCCACTATGTTAAATATGTCCTAGAGTTAATCAGATACTTAGTATACCTTACTCTTCCTAAAAGGTTGATGGAACAAGATCTCATGTAGTAAAGGAGATCATGTAAGACCAACACAGAAATGTCACCAGAGCTATGGAAAGAAACACAGATGTGTTTTTTCCATGCTGTCAGCATATATGTATGCATGACAGAAGTATACGGTTCACCTTTACAGACAGGCAGGCTACAAGAGAATATCTCTTCAAATACCTAAATGTAGTTCCAGCTTAGTACACAGAGTATGTTCTCACATGAAGGACATCCACTATTACTTAAAAATAGTCTGATTTACCCAGCATTAAATTATTATTACCTAAAATAGGAAAACCATTTTAATGGTTACAGTGGGTATAGTAAGCCAGGTGATGTAAAAAGTGTCATAATTATGTAGTCTGTTTTACTGCATTTTCAGTAGACCTGACTAGACTGCCACAGTATTTTTGTGTCAAATGCTGACCATTTTATTCTTTTGGAAAAGGAGCTTAAAAAAGTATTGCTGAATGGTTTTTTCCAAATCCTATATCTGGATTCTAGTCCTAATGTCTGTCATACCCCAGCTGTGAGATGCTCTCTGCCTTCAACAGCAATGCTTTGCAACTGGAGAGCCAAGAGTATCCAGCATTAAAACCTAAAGCCAGGGTAACCCCCATAATTGTCAAGAGGGAGAAGGACAGGAAGAGAGTATAAAGAAAACAGCTCATTTGACCTCATTTGACTTTATTATTATGGTTTTTCAAATCTTGCTTTTTGAAATCATGCTGGTTGTCTATTTTAATATTTCATTTTTAAAAAATATGATTTTTTTGCCCTCTCATCTTGGTTTCATATATACAAAAACAATAGAAAACTTAAAAATAGGCAAAAGTACAGTTTATTTTATAGTCATGTCAGTAGTGTAGGCTCAGTTTCAAACTTGAATGTGAACTCAGTCATCAGGATTATCCAGTATTTTTAGATACCGATTTATGCTACCTTAAATTTGGGCCAGTCCAATTAACTAAGTAGGCAGTGAAATCTGGCAGTGAAAAAAGAAAAAGTTAAATTTTGATTCCATCACAAGAGACACATGGCACAGTGAGCGACCCACCCAGGAATGGCTAACAGCTTGTGTATTTTCCTTCTCAAAAATCAAAGCTACCACATCATAGCTTTACCCTGCCTCCAAAAATACGTTTTTTCCCATCAGATTATCTAACAAGGAATGATTCTCACCTATATTATGTTTATTCCCCATGCTTGTTTCAATTTATCTCAGGAGTCATCAGCAGAAATATCATGGAACCTACCAGAACCTTATCCACAGCCCTCCTACAACCACAACCAAACACTCTAACTAACAATGTGCAACCACATTATTACAGATCAGATCATTTATCTCTGCTGAGTAACACAACTTGGAAATACTCTAAGCACTAAGAACAGTACTACATTTTCTTCACACAGCAGCCTTAAAATCTAAGTTAACAACAGCTTCAAAGTCAGCTGTACAATGTCAACCTGTGTATGTTGGGGTAACTTTTTTATTTTAGCAAAGTGTTTTTATAACTCCAAACAATATACTTTTCTTAGTTTATGTCTCCTATGCTTTTAAATATGCACCACGGCTCTTTTGTCATAAATAGAACTCCAAAACTTCAAACTGGTACACTACTAGAATTTACTGGACCCTAAATAACATCTGCTATCTCCTAATACNTATTATATATTATATATATTCAAGGCAAATACTAACCCATGATGCTTTTTAACAGGAAAAATATTTTACCATTCTGGTCTGTTCTACATATATATTACTGGCTGCACAAGCAAAACTATTGCTTACATTCCAACAGAAATTCTTTCCAAATAAATGTTCCTGAAGAACGTCTGGAATGCTGATAGGTACAGTTCTCTGTATTTCATAGTGTCATTGAATATCCATAAAGACTCACCACAGAAGAACATTCTTGTTTCTTGCTGTGTTTCAAGAACATGGTGGGGAAGCAGAAATTTACACCAGAGAACAGTTTAGTTTTTGAAAATCCTAATCTAAATATTAGATTTTTTTTCATTCTGAGACTCAGTTTTGTTATCAGATGCTTAAAGTAAGTGTTTATTTTAAAAGCCCTCAATATTATAATTTGTCTTTGACTAATACTGGTGTATGGTTCACTATTTGCATTTGAAAAGTGGAAACAACTTTTGTTCTTAAAGTTTTCTTACAAGTATGAATATGAACAACATTATTAATCAAAAGAAAAAAAAAGGTGGGCAGGTTCCTTCAAAATTGACTACAGCTGGTTCCTGAGTTTGCTCATGAAACATTGACTACAAAACACAATAATCTTTGTAGGATACAAGAAAGAATTCGGTTCTGTATTAACTCTAACAATCATGCTATTCTAGTTAAGATATATTTAATCAAAGTGAATAAAATACACCTGCTAAAGAAGCATAATTTAAAGGAAAGTATCTTCCAGAAGCAACAAGCCTAAAGAGCTCTATAATTGCATCTCTGTCCCTCAAATGAAGTTTGTCACATCAAAATAAGTAATCATAAAGTAACATAATTCTGATAGAAGTGAGAGGACTGACTTAATTAGAGTCCAAGCTCTTCATATAAACCAAAGAAAACAGAGCTGTTCACCAAATTTCCATTATCTCCAGGGGACTACATCTGTCTGAGCAGATCCTATTCATTATATCAGCATCATCTTCATAATTGTGTTAGGTAAATAGCATTGAGCTGAGATCATTCAGCTAACTCCATTTGTGACACAGCCCTGATTCAGAGTTATTCCTCCAGTGGCAATGACAGAGGGTATTTTCATCTAATAATCAGTTTTGCAAAATGAGTTTGTATGAGCTTTGTCAAACAACTGAAGCCTACTAACAAATTAGCAGCAGCAAACCGTGAATTTAATAATCCCACTCATAAAATGGCTTTGCTGGTTCAGTGTTTCCATTTCAATACATCTTGTTGATAAGAAACTTAATGCTACACATTAGCTTGAATCATACTGTTAAGGTTTCCCCTCAAGTATTCCCTTTCTTCCTGGTCAACCCTTCAAAAAACCCCCAGTAGATAAATCTGTGCATTTACTGCAAAGTTCAAATGACACTAAACAGTTACAGGAATTTAACACTTACTATTTTAGTATGTTTAAAATATAGAGTCCTCTTTGTTCTATGGATTAACACACTGGTTGAGATAGTAATTTTCTTTCACTGACAGTTCAAAAAAAACCCAGTTGAAATCCCTGGCGTACTATTTTTATTAAATAGCTCACTTAAACTTTTAGAAGAACTGGAAAAATGACATTTTACTTTTCATCACTGTGACATACTGAACATTTAATACTGCTTTTGGGATATTTCAACTAGTATCAGTTACACTGCTACAATCTTGCAACAGTTATAAAGGCACATTTATATATTTGACATATCTCCCGAATATATCTCTAGAAGATTTACTAGTCATTCGAATTTATGGAGCTGTTTTTTAATTCTATGACTTGTGTATCTGCTTTCACACTTTAAGAAAAAAATGATGCACAGATGTACAGATTTGCTTCAGAGGTAGTAACAACCTGTAGATGCCTTGATGTATAGGTGGAAACCTAAGGTAAAAGCATCTTGTCATAATCTGTTATGCAACATCTACATTGCCATAAAAAGCTAAACAGAGAGCCTAACTGAAGGATGACTGTCCCCTCTCCCTCACTTATCATTTGCCTCCATGTGACATGAGCAGGATGAGTTGGTGGACGTGCCTTTCCCTCTATAGCAGGCAGACAGTAACTTCAAAATGCCACCAGGCAGCTCAAGAGACAAAGTGTGGCTGGTGAATGCAGGAAGAAAGAAACCCCCCCATCCCTTATGATTTACACAATATTTGGATTTAAGATGTTTCTCAGTTTCTTTGACAAAATGATAAAAAACACCTCCTGTTAATAAGCCTTGGACCTCTGCAGAGTCCCTGGCTTTTTGCCAGGTATACAACTTTACTATGAACATATTCCGATTTTTTAATGGAGTACATGATTAGTATTTGCCAAGCATGTCGTATGGAAAATCCTTGTTCTCTGTGAAGCCAAAATTTGAACCAGAGGTCCAATTTTTACAATTTATTCTCACAAGAAGTGAGCCAAGTCATGCTCATTTCTGTCTTTATGGAGCACACTATACTGCATAATTAACAGCTTCAAATCTAGCCAATTTGCAGAGTTGCTGAAGCCACTCTGCAGTGTAGAGGAACCTGTTAATAATCAACATTGTGGCTTTGTGGCAATGTACCTTACAGATTAACAAAAAGAGAGAAAAATGCATTAGTGTCATTTTATATGAAACACTCCTTATACTACATTCAGATGAGACAATTAAAGGCTATTTATTGCAAAAACAGGATGATAAAACTCTGAAAGCATCAAACCTTTTTTATTAGTTAACTAAAACTAAACCCAATGTAACACTGAATTATTTGTATTTCTTCAGGTGAATTCTGCATCTCATTACCCTGATGGAACAAGCTGATGGGGTTGCTCCAGAGTAACTGCTGGGAGGGATTCAGCTGGCTGTGTGTAACAGTGGATGCACTGAATTCAGTGATAACATTCTTTAATTAGGGCCAAGGGTACACCCACGGCCTCTGCAAGATGAGAGTACCAGCCTCCAACTCACTTGTCCACTTTTAGATTGCCTCATTTTCCTTGTGCACTATTTCCCCTGTTAGAAAGGCAAAGGAATACATCTGGAAATACAGTACATTAATACCCAGAAACTGACCTAAAAGGATAAAGATTTTTCTGCAACACTGCCCTGTTAATGATACAAATCAGTCATTTCTGGTATATTTTTTGGAAGAATTTTAAAGTGCCATTGTTAACACTTGCTGAATTACTCTCCAAAGTACGCAAGCTATATAATACCACTAAGTCAGTGCAGACACTTTATAATTTTTAACCTCTGAAACTCCATGATTTTACCCACATATCTTTAAGACAGTTATGACTTGTTATTTTTTTAAATACTTTTTTCTGTTATGCTACAGCTCTGTCTCAGCAGAATGCTCTACATGAAATTTATTTTCTTGTGACCACTTCTCCATGGCATCTTTTAAACTGATCTCAGCTCATAATAATGCTTATTGATTTTTCTTGAGTAAATTATGAATTAAAAACATCTACATCTTCTGTTAGAAAACCATAACCTTTGTTTCTTTCTGATTTTCTGACAGATGTCTGAAGAGCTGGGGTTATGAAGAACTCCACCCCAATAATATTCTTATTGCCTGACCTGCAAATCTTCCACAGAATATGGGATAGTATGCTTTAGGAAAGAGGCAATACACAGGGTGAAACACCTCAGGACTGCTGAGACATTGTGTCATTTAAAGGGAGTGGAAAGCAAGGCAAACTCATGATTTTGACTCCGTTCAGACTGGGCGGTACTATGCAAGGACAGGTAAGAGTGACACAAGAAGCTCATTTTCTGCAGCACTTAACAATATTTCCTAAGCAGAGTCAGAAAGAGGCAGCATAATATACTGCAGAAATACACTTCTATTGCTGGAAAACAAAAATCAACACTGATGATTAGGAAGGATGTTGTCTTCCCAAGCCCACATATTTAGGATACTCAGACAAAGCAACAGATCAGGTGATCACAAAGCTTTGTAGAGATCAGATGGCTCAGTAGATACACTTATAAGAAATAATGACAAAAAACTGTCTGATTCCAAACTGTGCCATTGCTATCTTGTGAAAGAGTCACAAACAAGTGTTACACCTGAAAATACTGGATACCATGTCAGGAGAAAGATCCTTCCTTCCTGTTTTTTTTACATAGACTGAGCAACACTGAAAATATTCACAATGGTTAATTATTGCTTGGTATCATGCATCGCATTTTTAAGCAAGCTCTAAGCATTTCTAACCAGACAGGCCGTATAAAGGAAAATTACCACCTCAACTAAAGGCAAAACCTTAGGTACAGAACACTCTGAATCTAGGCTTGCACAGATGAAATGCCAGCAGCAATGAGGCAGCCATCCATTTTTATTCTTTGTAGAAACACCTTAAAATTCAAAATCATTTGGCTCAATTAGAGCAGCAACCAAAAAAAAATCAACCCAAAAAACCCCAACTCAAACCCCAAGTCCAACAAAAGTTTCTGTGTAGCGCTCTCCAAATGGAGAAATTCGATGCACAGTCAACAAGAATAGCCCCTGTAACACTACTGCGGAAAAGGACCTGGGTATTGTCATGGATCACATAGTGCACAGAAACCTGTAACACAAAGACATTTTTTAAAAGCCTAAACTCTATTCTGCATTTGTCAAACAAAAGCTGAAAAAAACCCAGTTATTCTGGATTACTTGCCACTGATGAGAACAGTGAAAAATAACAGCCAGTTCAGGGCATCATATTTTTCTGCTCTTCTCCAAACTAGAATGATAGAAAGTGTGAAAAAAAAAAGTTAAGAGGAAAGAATGAACATAAGACATGCTGATGGATCTCAACTATGGGAAAAATTACTATAAATGGGACACCAAGGTTTCCATACTGATAATACAAATAATAGATTCCATTTGTAGCCAAAGGGGGTGGGGGGGAGGGGGATGGAATTTGTGTTAAAAAGGCAGAGAAGTACAGTAATGATCTAAGATTAGAATGAATTTGCCTTAACTTTAGATTTTGCTTGAAAATGCTCTAAGCAGACTTGATGATACTCCATTGTATGCGTGTCTTCCTGGGGGTGAGGCAGACATAACCCTGAATACTCTTCCAGGATAACACTTGCTCCCAACTGCTTCTGGGTTCTGCTATGATTTCTCTCTTGAAAAACGTGTCAAAGTCACATGTAAAAATAGTTTTAGCTTTTCTTAGGATGATGTCCTTGCTAAGTAAAGATTACAGTGTTTGCAGGAGGTACCTGTCTTAAGGAGTGAGAACTCTCTCATTTAATAAACAAAGCCTCCTTTTTTCATGAAGGTGTTGAAAGACAGACAAACATTAATGCAAATGCCAACAATATACAGAATAAAAACATAACCAAGATGCTTGCTCTATCCACGTGCCATTATTGCCAAGCACAGTGATTGAATAATATGAGTTCAGAGATACAGAACAGCAAAATAAAAACTAAACCAAATAATACAGACAAAACAGGAGTACACTGATGAACATATTTTGAAGACCTAGCAACCTCTTTAGACTGAAGGACTGTATCCACATTCATTCAAACAGCTTAGGCATACTTTCTCATATATTCTTCATGAAAGTTGAACTCCCCCATTGCAACATCTACAAACACTGATTTCTGAAACAGTCTATTAGTTCCATGTGCCCTGACAGTGTCCTCAGTCACTGTCTTATTGAAAACTTTTATAACATAGCCTACAGAACTATGTTTGTGAACTAAACTTTAAATAATGTCCAATTCTATTATTTCACATCTAGAAAATGCTACAGCAAGGCTACCAGCAATGCCTTATTGAAAACACAAGTGAACAGACCTATGATCTCTTAATGTGTTCCTTACAGAACATCATCTTGGTTCTTATCTTCAGTGTAACCCTATCTTGTGGGAACCTAAGAGATTGCCTAACATTCCTTGGTGCTGACCAGAGCTATTAAAGATCATTAATGAAATGAATACTAAAAGGGATTAAGATGTACTGTGAAAAGTGGAAAGACTAAGATACACAGAACACCTTTTCATCTCAGAGACTTGTTAAGGTAAAAGAAACATAAAGACACAACTTCATCCTTCTGGGTAATAGATATTAGCCAGCACAAGAGGAAAAAATACTGAGATTTTGGCTAACTCTTGCTAGCTACAATGCATGCAAATCTAATTGCAATCTCACATTTAGTTTATTTTTCAATAATAAACATCCCAACACAAATAATTAATGTCCTAACCATGCTTAAGCTGCTCACACTGGCTTTTCTTTCTGCCACATGAAATTTAGGCTTCATGTTTTGCAAACTTTGCTTTGTATGCTATCCTGCCATAGCTCATGCTGTCATGACCATTTCAATTCCTTTCTCCTTCCTTCAAACTTTCCAATGTCAAGGAGAAAAATACTTAACAAAATCAACAATCAAAACTCCACTCTTTATGGTAATTATTTGATCATATATTCCCAGATTTGACTTGAAAGAAAAATTCTTAACCCAAGATTAAAGTTTTATTCACAGAAATAAGAAAAATAGTACAACCTAAAGCATGAGATATCTGAAAGCAAAGTTTCAGTCTCCTAGATAATATGTATTCTTAACATTCACTTGAATATACTAATACTCTCTTCAGAAAGTATCATCAGTCAAGTAAAATGTGTTTATAAAGAAGCGTCACTAAACTTTTTTGTGGTGATCATTTGCAAATGCTACTTGGTATTTCTGTGCAGAGGCTTTAGTGGGTGTAAACAGCTTTCTAACATAACTCCCCAGAAAGACCCAGAATATATTTAAAAAACTCAAAAACCCATCATTCTGAATAGTAATGGATATCCTATTCTTTATTTGCTCCATCTGTCTGAGTTCTACAATAAATTCTACACACAGAATGCTGTTCCAGTTTAAAAACTGGTGTACTGGATATAATTTATTGTGCTATACTTTTTCTCATAATCCAAAAGCAAGAGGCATTCCAAACTATTAAGACTCCTGAATTCACACACACAACTCATACACACATCTTTCCATGCAGAGGCCATACAGGGAACATTCATGGTCCAGTTTTCCTCTCCTTCTACATTGTCTCTGGCTAATCTCATCTGCAAATATAAAATCAACAATTATTTCTACGAGTCATCAGTTACATCCAGACTTGACTCCTGGCCAAGACCATGTCTTAACTTTCCAGTCCCTCATATCTAATCTATGTTTGAATTGTTATAAATATTTCTTTCTTCATTTTTACTTGAGAAAGCTTCCTCTTTTTGTCATGGTAAAAAACACTGATTCTGTTGGTCAGCAGAACTGGAATTATCTTGAAGTGAGTCTTTCAGATACAAACCATATCCAGACCACAGACAAAATATTTTTCATCCCTCTACACAGCTTCCACTTTGATCCAGGCAATTTTCACAAACAGGCCCTCATCCTGCTCTCACCTGCCCATTAGGAATGTCATCACTAAAACTCTGTTCATCATTTATCATCTGCTTTGATGGTCCTCATGCACACACACTTAAATACCAGGACATCTAAGTGCAAAACTCAGATTGGCATTGCAAGGCTTACACGAGGTCGTACAATTTATCCCATTCAATAATCGCTCCCTTCAACCCAATTCTTCTCTAGTGTTATGAACAAAAAATCTGCACAATAGGTGTAGCATCTTTTTTCATAATATTTATTTTTTAATTAGCTGATCAGGTCTGGTTGTTTTGTAGGTATGCATCTTATGTCTTAATTCTTACATTTTAATTATAATAATCCTTGGATTAAATAAATGGTCCACTCTGTACATTGCCTAACACAAGAGAATCAGAATACACATTTCAGCTTGCACAAATACCTGAGCTATTACAGTTTTGTTCTGACATCGCTCATGAACAAAACTAATAGATGAATTTGGCTCTAAGTTTCCCCTCACTGAACTCCCTGGTAATTTTAAACTTAAGTATCTTGTGTATCTATCAATAGATTAAAACCTCAAAAGAAATATCTGTCACAATTAATGAGCAGATTATTTTTCCATTTCTTAAATAAATACTAGAAATGGATTTGACTTTCAGCTACAATTGTTTAAAATTCTATCTGCCTTTTAGTGGGGAGGTTTCTGTTTATGGGGGTTAGTGTTAGTGTTGAATGAAGATTTTTCCGTAGGAGGAATAAACTAGTTTCTTTACAGGGCTTGTCTCCCAAGGCAACCGAAAGCCAATCTGCTCTTGACAGCAGCTGACAAATAGTATTGCTTTCACAGAATGTAGTATTTTTTAGACACACATGCTTTCATGATTTTGGCAGGGCATTGCTATTATTATTTATACTCTAAAAGATGTTCTGCAGATGGTTAAAGCCACGTCAAGTGTTTGCACAAGCTGATGGACTGCTACATCTTTTCTGCCAAAGGCTGCACCTCTAGCTTTATTTCTGTCACATGACAACCAGAATAATAGCCTTTTCTGTAGCTGTGACTATTAACCATGTTCATCAGGCCCACACAGACAGCAATATCAGTTATCTCTATTTTTTAGACTACAATAAGTAGTTTATGAAGGTCATAGAAATATATACTTTAGACTAGGAAACTGGTGTTTCAATAAAGCTCTCACAAATTTTGATACAGTTTAATGATGTGCTATGTTCATTCTCCGGATGGATATTTATATGAGGTGGAGACTTGATCTCTGTGCAGAATAAATACACATTGCTCAGACTTCACTAAGGTCAGTTCAAACTATAAGGAGAAAAGTAGGAAATTTCTGCCTTTTGCACAAAACTTAGTAAATAGAGATTTAATGGAAGAAGTTTTCTCCCCTTTTGAGAGGATCAAAATCAACTGCTCCACTTTCCTGGCAATTGTCTATACAATCAGCTCATATAGGTTCTATGGGTACCATCCATAGAAACAATTGTATTTCTCTTCTAGCTGAACCACGATGCAGTGGAGTGTGAAAAATCAATGGGTCTAGAATAAACAGGTGGGACAATATCCTGCAGCCTACTGAATGGGAGGAATTATCTTTAGAAAGGTCATCCTGGAAAATCTGAACTGCATCTACTGGACAGGTACAAACAACAGAAGGAGTTTAACTTACTGCTAGCCTTCAGTCAGTGCATAAAACTTTAAAGGGTACCAGGATGAAGCCTTTTTCTTTATCAGTACATAGTGTATACTGGCCTCACCATACCAGGAAGATCAGTGATGTGTTCCCTGTAGACATCTAAGACAACTCAGTCTTCACCTATTCTTCACCTACTGTCACAGAAACTCTCAGCAGCTGCTACAAATTACTTGCTCTTCTAAGCCAGCTTCTTGGTCTTCTTAAACTAAAATTTAACAATATACAAAGATGACGAATGAGCATACTGTAAAAAATACCATCACAAAGCTGTTGCTTGGGTTAGCTAAATTAGCACATCTTTCTGTACAATTTACAAGTCTTGAACTTTTGAGCAAATCCTTTATAACAGCCTTAATACCTTTGACTTCCATGCTGTGTTATGTCACGTCTTCTTCAAAGTATTTTTTACTTATGTCCATATGAGCATAGTGTGGCACAAAAGAGATGATTTATGGAGAAAATGGCACACAGTACTAGATGTTAACACTGTATTTTGTTGGAGCTATTCCAAACCTACACTGAAGTAGCTTTAGTCTGGTTTCATGAATTCAAGAGTCATTAGCAATAGCAGCACCTTAGGCTTGTTACCAAAATACATCTTTCAGTGTAGCTTCATCCAAAAGGAATCACACCATTCTTATCCAACCCAAAAAGTCTGCAGCACCTTTTGGTCACTTAAATATGCCTATTCTTCTGAAATACATTGGTTGCTGAAGAATAACCACATACCAGTCTGGAGAAACAGAATGTGCTGGGATATAAACCCCGTAAACAGAGGCACTTTTTTGGTCTAAACAGTTCCCTGACTTGTTTATTTTATTAGGAATCACACAAACAGTTGCAATAGCGGTGCACAGGAACACTGGGGATAGCAAGAGGCAACTGGAAAGGAGGAGACTGGGGAGGAAGACCATTTTTATCATTGACAGTATTACATTAATAAACATCAACTGCTGCTAAGTGGAGAAAAAAAAAGGTGCTTTGGAGACTTAAATATACTTAAAGATGTATACTGCTGACTCTTCAGTAGTAACATCCACATCTGTCTTTGTGAATTGTAGAAGGATTCCCCTTCTCCCATGCACACACTGAGTACTATTTTTAGCATATTAATGAAAACAGTTCTGTCATCTCCTCTTCTACAGTGACCAATGAGCATAAGAATTTTGTTGTTTCTTCTTTCATCAAATTGTTCATGAATTCTAATCCTTTTCCTCATTGTAAACAAACCTCACTCAGAATTGCAAAAGCCCATATACAGAACCCATTGACTTAAACTTGTAAGAAAAAGAGGATAGACTTAGATTACATAAAGAAAGAAATTGCTTGCTGTCAGGGTAGTGAGGGACAGAAAAAGGCTGCCCAGAGAAGTTGTGGATGCCCTATCCCTGCAATTGTTCAAGGCCAGGTTGAAAGGGGCTTTGAGTAACCTGGTCGAGTAGAAGGTGTTCCTGACCATGGCAGGAGGATTGGAACTAAATGAGCTTTAAGGTTCCTTCCAAATCAAACCATTCCATGATTCTGGGATTTCATCTACAAATTTACATCTTTGCATTCATGCCTATTTTTTAAATATTAAATAAAATAATTTTTAAAGAGGTCTCAAAGTATGAGGCTAAACTATAGGAACTACAAGGCTGCATAAGCATGTATGCAATTTATGCTTAATGATATTTTCAAATATTGCAGCATTGTTATAAATGGCTTGGCTTTCATAGGCCGGTTGTATGTTACAATGTTCATGAGTTGGTTGAGTTATATTGGGGCTGAGCTTGGTTAATTGGTTAATTGTAGCTTGAATTTATCTTGCGCGATGTACGGGTGTAATATCTTTATAAAACCACTAAATGGCAATAGTAAATACGGGATGGTTCAAGAGGTATCTTCTAGAAATTCTCCACAGGTGTAATGACATCACCTCGAATGTGGACTGGTGGACCAATCAAACTAATGAGATGAACTTGTGGACAAAAGATTGGACAGGAGTCTTCCATCAAAACGAGCCAATCAGAGGGACCCTAGATGAGCCAATGGCAGCGAGAATCAAGAAACGGACCAACCCTGTTCAAAGACAGTCTGTAAGAACTCTTCTGCTGCTTCGCACCAGGTCCTCCCACCGCGACGTGCTTGTCAGGAAGAGCACCCAGCGTTGCGTGCGCTGCTTTACTCTGCTTTGCTGTTGGGATTTTGGGCTTACCTCAATTTCCTCTTTCCAGTTGTTTTGTTAATAAACCAGTTAACCTGCAAAGGTGACTAGGCCATTTCTTACAGCATCAATACGGTTTATTAGATTATCCTATTTCTTCTTCTCATTAGATAGCTGTCAGTACAGCCTTTTTCATAAAGAACAATCCTTTGCAACAGTTCTCAGTTGCTAAATGCGCATCATTTGTTACTGGTAAAAATTGTTACATTAATTTTAAATTAATTACCATTTATTAGCTATCAGTCAAAAGGCTTACAGCCTTGTTTCCAAACTAGAAAGTGCTTTCTGTATGCATCTATAGCTGTGATGACATCCAGTCATCCATCTCTGTATATGTCTTCACAGAAATCTCCGATGTGGGACAGAAATCACCATTACAGGAAGCAGTACATCCAAATGACTCAGCACTCTGTTCACACTATTAAACCTCGTATCTCAACAGAATGCCCCCTAAGGAAGCTGTAATGCTTCTGATACCCCAGATAGCTCATCAGAACAGGCACGGGTGTTTCTGCAGAGTACCGTGTGAGCTTTCTTGTCAGCTCCACACCTGAGCCTACCATGCAAGAAGCTTCCAACCTTGTGGGAGCAACTGGAATTTGGAGAGCTTTGTGGACCAAAGTAAACTGCAGATTCACAGAATATTCCAAGTTGGAAAGGACCTATAAAGATCATCAGAGTTTTGAACTTTGACAGGCTCAAGAAGCATTTGGACAATTGTACTGAATATGTGCAAATGGCCATTTTCAGAGCTTAATATAACGATACTTTTCTAAAGCCAAAAACCCTACACACCTGTCAAATATTACATTTCTAATCCAAAGCAGAAAGAGGTTGAGTCCACACCAGCATTTATGTATTGCAAAATCAGTTTTCCACTAATCTTGTTCTCAGCAAGACTTGGAGTGTTTCCATTCAAACCTCAAAGAAACCTTTTTGAAGTACACAACAATCTGGTGAAGATACCAAATTATAAAAGATAAAACAGATGAGGATGAACTCTGACAAACCCAATACAGGCATTATAAGAGGAAATGACATGGCAAAAGGACAAATGAAGTTCAGTGTAGATATACATCAAATGATGAAGATTGTAAAATCCTTATATCCCCTATATAGCCATAAAACCTGTGAACAAACACAATTTCCTAAATGCAATGACTGGTAATGGCCAGTTCAAAAGGACCAAGAAGGAGATATTGAGGCCACACTCAAAGCTAAAGAGAGGACAGAAAACTCCATGTGGGGAGACAAGAAGGCACAGAGAATAAACCAAAGAACTTCACTGTGATATTACATAGACTGAAGTTCTTATCTCTTCTGTCTTTGAACACTGGAACAGAACCCAGTAATATCCATAAGCAACTAGTAAGGATGATCCAATGCAGAACATTTTTCATAGCGGGAGATACTAAGTAAGCTGGTATTCTTCAATTTGAAAGAGACAGCTCAGGAATACATAACAGAAGTTTATTGATTCTTAGTGATACTGAAAAGGAGAAGAGCAACCTTCTGAAAGAAGTAGGGGACACCAAATCAAATTAAGAGGAAGCAGGTTCCAAATAAACAAAAGGAATTATTTCTTCAAACACAAAGATAAATGGTGTAATTCCTCACCACAAGATATTGCAGATGCTCAAAGTTTACATGGATCCTAGAGAAAACTCTACTTTCTAGTGGAAGAAAAGTCCATTGAAGACTACTAAATTCACTGAAAACATCTGCTGAGGTGTAGTCTCAAATAATAGAAGGCTGCAAGAGTACTATAGTTGCTTATTTTGTCCTTATGCTTTTCCCCCAGGCACTACTTCAGGCTATCATTAGAAGCAGGATGCTGAGCTTGATGAACCTTTAATATGATCAAATGGGTATGTGTAAGTAAATTCAACAGTGGTAGATCTTGGGACCTGGAACTTGGTCATCTATATCATTTGATTGATAGACCCCAGCTGTTTTTTGCAGACATTTCAGACTCCAATTAGCATTTCCTCATATAATTCCCAGGCACAGTTCAAAAGTTAGCATAGGCTAGGGACTGTTCCCAACAGACACTTTTGATTAAGCCTCTTTCAAAGGGCAAGAGCATTAAACAGTAGGAAGATGGCCAGATCAAGCCAAATATCACAGAACTAATTGATAAGCCCTGGCAATGTTTAGCTTACTAGGATGCCAACATGACTGCATTTATTTCAGGGAGAGACTTCCTGTAGAATTACTAAGCTTTTCCTTTTTCCCTGGAATATCTCTGATTATAAATGATTTACTTGGTAACAAAAAGCAATCTCAAATAAAAACTTGTAACAATTAACCTCGTATGACTTCATGAAAAAAAGATCTAAAATGCTACCCCCAAAAGAAGGTGCAAAGAGGTGACTAAATCATTACAAGATAAGAAAGAGAAAACTCATATACTTCCCTATACAGCATTAGGAGAAAAGTATGAAAAAATCTCTGTTCACATTTATATCCAGCTGGTAAAGCAATCAGTTTTGCCTGCATGAAATGGGATTTCAACAATTTCAAAAATTCTTATCCCTGCCCCAATAAAGGATCTGCATTGATGGTTAGCACAGGTAAGAACCAAATTTTCAGCATAGTGGCACCAACTCCACCCACATCCAAACAAACTAGGGAACAGGACCCAAAGTCTATAATGAAAATTGCATATTCTTCCATTACTCCAAAAACATTAAGATCAACAGGTAGTGTCCATGGTTACACCAATATTTCAGTTTACGGAATTTACTCTTCTAATCTTTTGCTCAGACTGAAGCATTTCTAGCAGAATTTACAGCTTAGAAACAGAAGCACTCTACTAATACATGAGGTTACTAACTGCTTCTCTTAATTGCAGTTTTTTTAGTGTTTTTAATTATAGACCTTTGAGGTGCATGACTGTCTTCTATCTATGTGCAATAGCTTCTCTTTTTCAAGTAAATTAGAAGCTTCCCCAGTACTCAAGCTGTCTGGTTTTACCACTGAAATTTATGATACAGACATTAAAATATTAGAAACTAAATAATGACTAACTTCAAACCAGCATGTTAGACCTAGGAAAGGTGATTCTTTCTTAATTTACTTATGCTTATTTTTAAAAAAGCATATTGAAGATTGAAACAAAAGACTGCACCTGGGGACAGCCTGGAAGTTTATAGCCTTGTGTGTTCTGAATGGATAGAAGATAGAGGAGTATTTTAATTAGGTGTGATAGGATGAAGTAGAAAACGTTGAACCTCCAGGAAATCTTCTTGACATTAAGATCTATTAGGAAATGTCTTCTAAAGGAAGTAGATGAAGCCCTATTTCCTGGGATAATTCAAATTGTACTTCAGAAAATAGTAAATATATACAAAGAACATCCTGCGTTTAGAAGAAAATTAAGCAGATGAAATTTTTTTCTATATTTAGGCTGGACAAGCAGCAGACTCCTCCTATTTTCTTACATGTATACACAGGCAAAAGCACAATTAAGACATGCAATATGTAAAGTTAAAAGGATGAAACTCTGGAAATAATAAATAACTATCATTATGGTTTTATTCTCAAAGTTTCCCTTAGTCAAATACAGGAAAATTTTTAATTAATATTATTTTATGGAGAAGTATTAACCACAGAATTACAGTAAAAAAATAACTTTACCGAAGATCAAGTGTTTACAAGTGCATATCACAGCACATAAACTGCTACATAGCTCAGGTCCAACGACATCCAGTTTTAAAATCCCCTGTTTCAAGTGTGAGATGAAAGGGAATATGCTTTATGAAGGAAGGCAGCCAGTCCAGCAAAACTGCAATTGAAGAGTCCCTCTCCAGAGCACAGCAATCCTCCTACTGTCGCAACTTCTGAGTTTTCTGAGATACCAATTAATCCTGTGATTTTGTTTTATAACAGCACACCTTACTTGCCTCTCTGACTTAAAACAGAAACAGATTTTATACTAGCATTTTGAAATAAGTAAGCAAGGCAAGGAATTTAGGATTCCCAGCTCCATGAAATGACTATTATCTATTAGTGACAAACAAGTTATATTTGCCCAGCTGTAATTAACATGTTTATGTGTTGCCCTTTCTATCACCACTATTTCAAATAAAATTTAGATTTGTTCCACATATTCTGCCAAATGTTAATGAAATCTATATGGTGCTCATGTTCCATGTGTCCCAGAGAATTGAATTCTCAGTGTTCTATCTCATTTACAGAAAGAATTGTATCTGTAAAGTGTACTAAAGAAAATACATGTTCTAACCAAAAAGGCAGACAAGATGATAGAAAAAATGGGGGACCTGGTTAAAGAGTACTATCTGGAGTGACCACAGGAAGCAATAACCAGGATAAAAGAGAATTAATTACAGATTTAACAAAGGAAAAAGGCATCTTAGAGGTTATTTGTTTAATTTGGGTATTTACGCTGGACATTAGACACAAGTTCACAGAAGGAGTGACTGGGTATTGAAATGGGCTGTCCAGGGGTGGTGGAGTCACTGTCCCTGAAGTATTTTTAGAAAGACTGGATGTGGCACTTAC
>VYZT01050087.1:11989-22497 GCA_013400735.1 Pomatostomus ruficeps | reverse complement strand
ACCGCCGGCTCGGGTTCGCTGGGCTTCTCCCCGGCAGTGACCCGGGGCTCCTTGCCGGGCTCCTTGCCGGGCTCCATCCTTCTCCTCCTGCCACGGGGGCGGCGGCAGCAGAGCCCGGCGGAGCCTGTCGCCCTCTCTCCGGTGCGGGGCGGGCCGAAGCGGCGCGGCGCCCGCTGCCGGACGAGCGCAGGGCTCCGCCGCACCGCCCCCCGCTCAGCGTGGCGCGCCCGAGGGAGGACGGAGCTGTGGCCGGGATGTTGAAGATAAAGGAAGGACGAAGCTGCCACCCTGGCCCATCTGGGCAGAGAGTTTGCCACCCTAAGCCCCCCACCCTGGGTGGTCCCTCGGTGGCGGCGGGCGGCGCGAAGCCTGGCAGAAAAGTTACAGGCGAGGCACGGGGGAGCGGCGGCTCGCACAGAGATACGTGCGGCGATGCACACGGGCTTGTCCTGCCCCCCTCCCCACCTGTGTCCTGCGCTGGACACGGCCTCACCGCAGGGATACCGGGAGGGCGAACGCCCCGGAGGGCGCCGCGGGAAGCGGGGGTGGCGGAGATCCCGCAGGCTCCGTGGGGTCGGGAACACCCGCATCAGATCCCTGGGGGAAGGTGGGGACGTGCGGCGGCTCCCTGGCCAGGCAGGCGTCATCCCCGACCCGCGGTGACCTTGTGGAGGAAAGGTTCAGCTCATGCACGTACAGTAAGCGCTGCGGGGAATGCCGGCCTCGTCACCGGCTCTGCCCTTCGGCAGCGGTGGGTACAGAATGCAGAGCCTGGCCCGGCAGGACCCGTCAGGTGTGGGGGGAAAAACCGTCAGCTCGTCTGCCATCCTCGTATTTTTTAAATTAGAAAAAAAATATAACGTTTTCTTATCATAGGATGCTGTACTTCTAGCCACATCGCTATATTTTTGTATATTTCTTTTTTTAATTAAAATCATACCAGCAGTGTGATTCCAGAACAAATCTTTTACTTCCCATGAAACAAACAAGCAAAAGAAATCTTTTTGTGTAGAGTGAGCCATATCTTTATCCAGTGTACTTTTAGATTTCATTTAAAAAGATACTTCTCACAATGGAGAATTTGGCCTGCTATATTGAAATTTCCCAAATGTTGTAGTTTTAGGAGTAGGGAGGGGGTAATAAAACCATAACACCAATAAAGTTTGCAACCAGGCATTGGACAGTACAACTTTTGCTGAACAGAATATGAAGAAAACTAAAAGTACTGAGATAATAAAATGTGTGTCCCAAATCATCAGGGCCTTGGGAATTCAATCTACAATATTTGAGAAAACAGCCAAAATAACCTCTGAACCACTGGAGGTTATTTTTGAGGCGTCCTGCCATTTAAGACATTTTAGGGCCATAAAAAAGCCAAAGACAGTCATAGGAGAAAAAATAGGAAACTAAAAAATGTTAAGACAGAAAATTACAGGTAAGTCAACTGACTTTGAGCCTTCTAAGTGAATCCAAATAATCAGCTTCTAACTACCTGAAAGCAAAAGTATCAGGTAACAAAGCTCAAATAGATCAAGGTCTGGAGGAAGATTATGTGTCTGAATGTCTGAGTTGACATCTTTAAATCAAAGAAGAAATTTGCTAAAATGGAAAATCTTTAAATGATTTGTTTTCTTGTAAATAATGTGTTTATTTATTCAATGAGCAGGAATCAAAAGAATAGGAAAAGAATTTTGTTCTCCAACTACACTACGAAGAGTGAAAAAGGCTAAAAATATTTCAGTATATGTATCTGCCTTGTGTTTGACCCTTTATTTCCACCTTACACTTATAAAATAAGTGGCTTTTCAGATAGACAGTTTTCTGTGAAAGTGACAACCCTTCACAGAACCAACAGATATAGGAGGACTACAGCAGTGTATTCCGAAGAATTTACTTTACTAAATATACAGAACTACTCTCATATCTTTAAATGACAGTTATTTTAACCAGTGATCACACTTCCCTATTAAAAAAAAGAACAGAAATTTGTTGTTTGTATAGACATATTCCCTTCAGCAACAAATCTTGCAAGTACATGGATGCTTGTACTCTGGGAGGAGTCATACAGAAGCCTCAGTGTGGCTTGTGCTGTGTTTTTATGACCCATGCATTGAGTAGTTCCAAATAACATACTGACAGGCTTCCTGATTCTTTTTCCACAAAAACGGGCATAAACTTCCCTTACATTAAAATTATGTCATTACCAAATCTGTCTAACCTGCCTCCTTTTTATCCAACCAGCAAGTAGATTTGCTTACAAAGAAAAACGTCAAAGTATCTTAGCCTGTTCAGTTGCAGAAACACTAACTGTCCTGGGGCAAAATCTGTCTGGGATGACAAGACAGTAAGTGGCTGTGCTGCAACAGGCAGAGTGGGATTATTCCAAAATTAATTCAAATCTGGTCACTGTAAACAGTTTTACAACACAATGAGTCATTCTGCACATTGAATTACCTGAGCTATAATCACTTGTTAAAGCTGAAACAGAACTTGGCAGAAAGATCACAGAAAAACTTCAAGCAACATTTAAACAGAAATCTCAACATTTAACAGGAACACAGACTTAACACCTGTATAGATGAGAACGAGAACATGGATCTAACGCCTGTACAGATCAGAACAATACTTCTAAATAAGGCTAACTTTATTAGCCTTAGAAATACAGATATCTGAAAATATTTCTTTATGCCCTATTGCTTCAATATTTTGAAAGCTAAAACAGAACAACAACAACAACAAAAACAATTGTTTGGTATTTCAAACTGAATCCCAAGGAAATCAAGAATGTCTCTTTATTTCCAACATATCAACTATACATGTCAAAAATTAAGAACATTTTCTGAGGAAGGCAGCCATCAGTCTCCTCAGAACTATATTATATATATATATCATTACTCTAAATAGTTTAATCTAAATTTATAAAACAAATGTACCACTCAAAGCTAAACACTGTGCTTTTTTTAAAAAAAGTATTTTCTAATACTTTTGCAGACTATGACCTGAAGCCCCAAATTTCTTCTGTACTTTAGATCAAAAAATTTTGGTTTGGTTTTGCTTATTTCTTGAAAAAAAAAAGAAGTTACTTTGTTGCTTCTGATATTTAGGTCATTATATATATATGTACCTATATTTAGAAATATACTTAATTTTTTATTTAACTCCTCTGTTTGAAACACCCTTCCTTCTCCCATCATTCAGAATACAGCAAAGATGGTAATATTTTGAAAATCATACCAGACATTTATGGAGACAGTATTTGTTTGAAGATGGCCTTAGACCCAAAGGCTGAGCATGATTATAGTCTTCTCAGCCTGGAACCACATTCTTAATACAATTTGCACGTTATTTTGCTTTGTTCTTTCTCAATAGTTCTTCAGCCTGAATTATTATGGATTTGTGTTTCCATTTTTTCATCTGAGTTATATTTTGGATGGCAAAGTTCTTACCTATATCACAATTTTTAAGTACAGCCTCAAATGTTGGGTTTTGCTTGCTTTTTTTTCTCTACGATAACAATGGAACATCAGCATCCCCCTAATGAAATTCAGGTCTCGGCATGATGAACAGTATCTCAGATGACTTCTCCCCAACTTGTTGTAAGCAAGTTTCATATTATGAAGACAAACATATGCTCTTTAACCCTTCTTGTCCATGATTATTTTTACCTAAAACCTTCTAATTGAATTTCAGCATAAGACAAGAAATACAGTTCAGAACATTGAAGCCAGAAGAGCTGAGAGCTTTGACATTTTAAAAGTATTTAAACTGTGTTATATGATTTGAAGCTTCAGGCAAACTTCGCTATAAAGAGTATTGTAAGTCTTATCTTCACCCACAAGTACACAATGATGAGTACATTTCTTCTTGGATTTTATGCAGATAATTATGCTGCCGCATATGGCTCTTCTGATGTGATTAAACACAGCATCTCACAAAGCAAATTGCAGCTTAGCTCTGCAAAATGCTTCATTGCCTTAATGTAGTTTTGAGTATTTTTAACCAGCTATTGAATTTTTGGGGGTATAACAATGATAATATAGATTCAACCATTAATCTAGGATAGGGCAGGCTTCAAAATGTTTTCCTGAAGCAGGAGAACTTTCTTTATGGTATGTACCATGAAGATTATAAATTGCACTGCTATGAAAAGTTGATTCAATTTACTAGAGATTGATTTCCCTTCATTTCATGTACATCTTTGTCTCTAATATTGTAACCATATTGCTAGCTTTCTGCTGATGTTCTTTAGCTATCTGTTTGACTGTTGTTTTTGATCCCTAACACAGTTCTTCTAATGACATTTACAGGAAGGTCTAACGCAGTTCCTGGGAATAAAGGAAGAAAAGACCAAGGGACAGAGCTCAGCGCTGGTGTACATAAGCCATGTGCAGCACTTTGGATTATGTAGTCAGCCCATACACCAGCCTACAAAAAACAGTGGGAAATCCAGCAAGACATTCTCATGGCTGAGAAGCAGCAGGCTGCCCCTATTAGAGAACTTAGCATCAAGATCTGGCGCTCCTTCTGATGTTAGCAGGTGTTTTTCACCTTCAGAATGGGAAAGAACAGGGAGTAATGGTTTTAAACTGAAAGACAGTAGATTTAGATTAGGTATTAGTAAGAAATTCTTCACTGTAAGGGTGGTGAGGCACAGGAACAGGCTGCCCAGGCAAGTTATGGATGACCCAGCCCTGAGAACATTCAAGGTCAGGCTGGAAGAGGCTCTGAGTAACCTGATCTAGTGGGAAATGTTCTTGTTCCAGCTCCCCTACAGCAGGAAGTTGGAACAAAATATCTCTTAAGGTCCTTTCTAACAAAACCATTCTATGAATCTATTGTTCAGACTGCACCACTGAACATACAGCTCTTTATTTTTTAAAATGAGTTCTGGCCCAGTTTTTCATCCTTGATTATTAGTACTGAGTACCAGTAATGTTAGGGTTAAATTGTAATATTAGTTCAGAAGTTTTCAGAGTGAGTCTTTTTGGCAGTAGTCCCTGACAGCTTTCACATCTCTGTTGAAGCATCACCAATGGTGAACCTCTTTTTCTGTTCCTGCTAGTTCTTTCAGGTGTCTCCTGTTGACTCTGCAAAGACATATGAGGAACTGAGTATGTGCAACAAATCCTGCAATACCCAGAACATTTACTGATCTTTACACTTCGCCTATTTTTATTTCAACTACCGTTGAATAAATTTGGAGACAATGATATTGTTTTCTTCTCTTAAACTTGTCCTTAATCACAAATCATCTCTGCTTAAAATTATTTCCCTTCCCACCAGCCTTCTATGCTCTCAATATCCCAAGGAGATGTAAGAATTATAGCTTTTTTTTCCATTAATATTGCTGACATTTAGAATTGCCTCCTGATTCTGCAAGTGGCACTGGGGTGCTACAATGCAATGAGCAATTTCGATTCCAGGCGAAATGAAAGACTGTAGAGGACCCACGTGATGTCCTTCATTTCCTCCTCATCCCAGCATGGACATTAGGAGGAGTAGGAAAGGAAAAGGTTGATTGGAGACTCATTTGGAACTTACATGTAAATACATATATATATATATGTTTGCATACATATGTACAAATTTCTACTTTGGTTTCTTTCTCTTCAGGAATTAGTAATAAAATATAACTACGAAGCAATAAATTCTTTATTAATTTAATGAAAACAACCTATATAAACCCACATTATGACTCTTTCTTGTTTTGAACATACTATATATATGTATTAGACAGATTGTTTCTTAAATAAGTTCTTCCATAGATGATAGTCATTTCAGACACAGGATGTAAATATTTCATTTTTCAGTCTTTGGAGTTCATCACATGGTCTGATGCCACACTTTATAGAAGACCAGCCAAGTTTCGTGTATTTTATGGAATAAGCAATATTTCTTGACTGCTAGATTTCTGGAGTATTGACTTGAGATACAATTGTGTCAGTTCTACACTTCAGTTATTTTAATGAGTTCTGTACTATGTCTGCTTTTCCCTGTTGTTTGACCTCAAATATCTCTGTTTACTGCATTTCAATCGGAACATACCATGATCTGACATTTTATTAGCCCTGGACCTGCCTTGTTTATGTACCCATCTGCTCTGCATTTCCTGAGGAAGTTAATTACTGCTTTTTTTTCCCTAAAAAAAACCCTTTACTGTTTCCTTATGGATACTCAGCATTTTCTAAGACAGTAATTAGTATTCTAAATATTTATTTTCCCTCTCCTTTGCAAAACTTCTGTTCTAGGAAAACCATTGTCTGCATTTCTACTGCTTGCTGTTGGTACATTTTTAATTTCTTCGACCAGGAGTGAATCTACCAGCTCTATTACATACCTTCTACAGACTATAAATCTGGTTGTATGTAGCTGCCTGATTTTTTCCTCTGAGTCATATTCTTTAAGCTGTTTCCCTGTCTAAGGATGTTGAAAGCTATCTGGTATGGAATTCAAAAATACCTTGGTTCTTAATTTTAACTGAAAGTTTTAGTGCCCGTTTTGTCTGCAAATTCAGCCTTCTTCTAGCTGCCTATCAAGTTACCCGAATAAAAGATCACTTGGCTGTTTCTGTCCTTATTTTTTTTCCAATTTTACTGTCTCCATACTTTTTTTTTTTCCAAATTTCTGGCAACACTGAGAATCAAAAGAGATTTCTGTAACTACATAACTGTGCTGTAATTGAATATCCTCTAATAAGGTTTTTGCTTTCATGTATCCTTTGAACTGCAATCTTATTTGACTGCCACCTTTCAGTGGCCCCGTGTAGCAGTCCTAGAGTAACAAGATTTTAACCACAGCCCCAAAATTCTGGTATTTGTCTCTGACATGACAAAGCTACTATTATCTCTTTACTTTTCATCTCCAAAATCCTCCTTAGTACAAGGACCTATCTTTGTAGCTGTCATTACTAGTTTATTCATTACTATGAGCATCTCTCTTTTCTTCTTCTTTAAAAATATTTGGGTATTGTGTTTTACTTTACTTAACTTTACTTTTTTTTTTTTTTTTGTTCTGGCTCCCAGAACAATGACCACTTTGGCAAAAGTTACTGGTGCCACTGTTGTATTGCCATTCACATAGCCACAGAGTCTATGCTTGGTCAGTTTCCTGAGTTTACCTTGTTGCTTTCCTGTTCTCCCCAGTCTTTACATCTTTCAGAGCTGCTGATCACCTGCATGCTGGATAAATGACAAGACCATCTGCTGCTCTTCTTTGGTCTGCATCCATCTCCCTTGTGACTGCATTAATCCAAACATAAAGCACATTTGGGAAGGGAGGAAGGAATAACTGTTTCTGTCAACTAAGTCCTTTTGAGCATCACGTTCACTGATCCACTGTGACCACCATGGTCCCTGCTGCTGTGAATTGGGAAAGATAAAAGGAGAAATAGCTCTGAACATGTATTCTGCCCCCAGAGACTGGCAAAGGCAAAGGACAACTTCATTCCCTTCCTTAATGCTCAAACAGTAACAAGAATGCATGCTCTGTTAGCACTGTGGCGGATGTGTCAGCAGTGGCAGAAGGCAGGGCCCTTGGATGTGAGACATGCCACTCTGACTATCCTCAGGTAAGACAGTGTCCCATATCAGTGGGAAATGCTACATGGTGCTGCTTCTGGTGCACAGGTTTCATGCCAGCAGGTGCCAGCAGTGCACACTGTGCGTACAAACTGCACAGGCTCGAGGAGGCTTTCATCCAAAGGTGCCCCACCTTGCCCTCCCACCTGCTAACACAAGTACAGAGTGGATCCCAGACTCCTTAGTCACTGCTTTTCTCTGTGATCTGCTCAACAAGGAAACTGTCTTCCACAGCCACGTTATCTATCAACTTGTTCTTCCCACACTGGTGAGGGAGTTGGAAGCTCTGGGAAAGGGGAAGCTCTCTCTTCTCTTTGTAAACTCTGCTAACTAAGGGTGCTCAGCCTCCTTTGCTTCTCAGTGAGCATGTATTGTAGGTTGAGGTGGAGATCTTCAGAGCAGGTCTACTTCACAGTCCTGCCATAATCCCTCATCCTTGGGTGCCCCCTACTGTAGCACTGGGTCAGGCCGGCTAGGCCGAGGAGTCCAAAGGAGAGCCAAATAAAAGATCACACAGAGACAGCAAATGGAGAGGGCAAAAAGAGAAAGAGGGCAGAACCCTCTGCCTTTATTTATATGTTTTTATAAATCACCGTGGATTGGAGGTAGAAATGACCACCTCTCAATTCCATTGGTCAAAGCATCAATCTATCATATTTCTCCACCCAGTATACTGGAATGATAAACACACAGACAGTTAGGAAAACATAGATAGTTGTTAAGAAACCATGGCCATGTTTACAGAAGAATGTGTGAGAAAGTATTACAGCAAAGAGAAACACTGAGAAACTGCAAAACTCAGGACAACATCTCACCCTTTTACCATTAAAAAGAAAAAAAAGAAAAAAAGAAAATTAACAATGTTCAAGACAACAACCTACCTAAACAGCTTCACTAGGAAGATGCCAAGAGTGAAACAGATTTAGAGATCAATGAAACTGCTTCCTCAAATGGTACGAAACAGTCACGGGTGAACTAACCCCAGTGCAGGTGGTATTGATGTAAGAACCACTTGTCAGTAGCTCAGATAGCATCAAGTGTCAGATGACTAAACCTCCAACAGCTTGTGGGGATAAGAAAAGACAGCACTTCCTCCTCTCTGGTCAGAGAGGAGACAACACCTCTCATGTGTTACCTGCGCCTACTCCCACACGTGGTTGCCTTCTGGAAATCCTGCAGTTATTCACAAAATTGTGAAGCTGTGACTGCTAAGTCTTTCTTGCACCTTGTGTTGCAGTTTAGAGCAGGGAAATTGGAAATAACATAGTAAATAAACATCCCCAAGATGCCTGCTTTTATTTTAGTAATGGAATTGCAATTAAATGTGAATGCATGTTCCAGTGTAATCCCAGAGAAGCTCATGTATTTAGTAAAATTGTAATGCTAGTTTTAAGATCATAACTAGTAACTCTAAGTTCTAACAATTCCTTTTTTTGTTTGTTTCATGGGAAAGAATTGGTATACAACTGCTTTATGATTTCAGTTGTTTTAAAGTGCTTATGATATGATTTTTTAAACCATTTTTCTGCCATGGGCCTTGATCATCCTGTTGGTGTTTTGGATATTTTCACTTTGCCTTCTGGCATTTGAGTCAGCTTTTTAATATTCTGTAGTTTCACTATAATTTATGTCTCCTTTTGGATGGCATTTAATCTGAGGAAGGAGAATATTTACTGGGTCATGAAGTGACTAAGGCTCAAAATGAAGAAGGTTTTCATCATGTCCTCTTAATGCATTTTTCTGTGAGCCACAACTATATATTTTTGTAATACACTAGTAAAAAAGAGTATTATTTACTAATCTGAAACACTGTGCTGCTCTTAATAAAGAAGAAAAAAAACCCTTTGTTTTTACTTACGTTGGCATGGAAGATAAACACAGACATTTCACTTATAAACTACTTCTATATCAGGCTTCTTACAAAAATCTGATATAGCCCCATTTAGGACTTACCAGTGATTGCAAAGATGAACAAAATATTCAGGGCAATATACACAGTCAACTCCAGGCCTATACTGTGAGGTATTAGGTGAGTATTACAGCTTTCAGAGGGAAAGAACTTGATGTATTTGATTATTTGATAATTCTGCATGTGATACAGGACTTCATGATTTTCAACCTCTCAAAGTTAGCCAACACAAATCAATAATAAAAGAACCATTATCATCTAAAGATTGTTTTACCACTAGTTCAAACAAGGCTGAAGACAGCCTAGTCTTTATCACACAAATGACCAAACAATTCAGTATCAACTGTTTCTGCAAAAGTGTCTTTGGATATTGTTCCATTGGGAGCATTTGATAGATTAAAAAAAAAAAAAGACAAACCACATTCTGCATCATCGTTGGATTGACAACTAATAATTTCAGGCAGTAGTTTGGTGGTTGGGTTGGGCTTATTGAATGAAAGATCTTCAGAACAAATCCTACTACAACATGCAGGCAAATTGGGCAAAGATATTTTGCCTAAAGCTAGTGTTTAGTCAGGTGAGATTCAAAACCTCAGTTTCTAACATCATTCATGTTGCATGATTCCACATGCGGAGGTTCAGAAGTCATTTGTCTTCCATGATTCCAGATGAAGAGAAAATGAAACAAGAAATAGAAAACTCAGTGCTTATAAAGCAGAATCCAGTGAAAAAGAAGTGGAGAGCTGTAAGACTACAAAGCAACAGAAAGAATCTATGGTATTTTCATAAGTTAGCACAGGGGAAGAAGAGAGACACTGGATAATTTGTGAGTTGAATTTCTGGGAAAGGTAATATAAAATTAAGATGTGTAGATGTTGCTAAAACACTAAAACTTCTTTAGGAAGAATAACTTTATTCACAGATAACTAACACTGGCATTGCTTTTATCTGGCGTGCCAAGATGTCTCTGGGCATCTGAGCTGGATGGAGCAGCTTCCCACTGCTAATTCCCCCTTATGTGT
>VYZT01050087.1:0-11953 GCA_013400735.1 Pomatostomus ruficeps | reverse complement strand
GGGTGGCAGAAAAGATAGGAGTACACTTTTGCACACTGAGGTTGTGTCACACACTGGAAATACATATATAGTATATATATAATATGCATACCTTGCATCCATAGCTTTTCAGACTACACAGGTGGTTATTAACTGTAAAATGCAATGAGCTTACTTTGAGCCTTACATAATTTACTCTTTAAAAAGCTGTTGCTTATTGCTACAAGGAAGAGGATGCAAAAAATCTGATTTTTGTCACATTTTTGAAACATGTTTCCAATCTATTTAGTACCATATTTCACAGACTTGCCCATTCCTGAACAATATTCAAATAATCTGATGAAATTAACCTAATTTTTTTGGACCAAGCCTATATCCACATTATTCATTGCGGGCATAAAACATACATCAGCAGACAAAAGTAAAACTCCTGATCTAGATGTAATTGCAGTGGGCAGAGTCTTAAAAATGCAGCCCTAAATTCACCCTGATAGAACATGTAGAAATAGATATTTCAATGTGTAACTACTAGTGCCTGCGTCCATAGCCAATATAAATTAGTCAATGTGAAATGTAGGTGTCCATTCTGATAAAGGCAAATTGCAACAGATGAAAATAAGATGGAAATTGTTCCCAGTGATTACCTGGATTCCTGGAAAGAAAAGACTTTATGGTCTTGATGGACCAACTCTATTTTCCAACTACATTGCTAGATTTTTCCCTCAGGTGGTATCTGTATTTCCTATCTCTAATTTAGACAAAATACTTTAAAAATACTCCTTATATTTTCAGTATACTTTGAGTGGACAGACACACTTACAAATAATAGGTATTTTTCTTGTACATAATATTGTCTAATACAATTTTGAATTTCACTTTTCTAATTAACAGCTTCAATAAGAAGCTCATAGCAAATACAGTGCTTATATATTTGATTTGTTCAGTTGCTTTTACCATGCATTTTCTGATGCCAAACTTTTCTAAGTCCATAAATGCATTTATTAAATTGAATGACAGAGGAAACCTCTGATTATCAAAAAGGGGTAAAAAACTTCAAAGGTAAGCTAGAGTCACTTGTCATGATAAGCAGTTTTACAGCATTGATAAAATGCATATTAATTTGTGGCCAGCTAGTTGAGAGCCAAGTTCAACAAAAAAGCCATCTGGTGCACAGGATTCTGCACAAGCCCAAACAAAACTGATTTTTGAGGGCTTGCAATGGCACCTACAGTGCAGAAGCCAGATGGCAAATTTAATGTTCATCAACAGACAGATTTTCAGAGCTGTGAGTGCAATGTCATGTTTTCTCAGTGCTCTTTTGCATTTCATTTTTAAATGACAAATGCAAGCAATGGTAGTTTGTTATGTAATTACCTGCATGCACAGGCAAATTTCTAAAAAAATGGATGGAACATACATATTTTATTATTATCTTTTTGATTTGAGCATTAAAAATGTAAGGCTGATTGTCTATTAACTCGTATTTGCACACACTTTCTTTGCATGTGTGAACTCCCAAACTGCAAGCCATGCAGAGCTCAACACAAAAAATGTTAAGTCTCAGAGATCTGAAAAATTAAGTCTCTGTTGAACAACAGAACTGCTATGATTTCGGCCATTTAACAATATTTTGCAATCTCACCACTTGAAGAAGACTTCTGATGAGAAATAAGAGAATTTGCAGCCCATTATTAATCCCATTATCTAGTTATTAGCTGGTGATTGATTGCATAAAGTTCACCTAAAATAAATTTTGTAATTATTCTGTACTTCTGACTGTTAAAATGGTTTTGTATTTAGTATCTCCATTGTATACATTGGAAAGTACGAGTGTCCTTATGAGAACAGAAATAATTTTTTGAGCATCATGAAGCTAACACTAGTCCTTTAAATCTCATACCACAAACAAATTTATCTCCCCTGCTCATTTTGAGAAATTGTAATCTGAATATCTCAATCTCTTATTACTCACTTAGGCATGACTCTTGAGATTTTCCCACCAAACAAAACTATCACAAAGCTGATCAGTGTCATGGAAATGGCCTACAAGTGACTGAGATCACTTGTGCGACCTCTGTAGCCCAAGGTGCAAAATGTGCACTTCATTTTACATGTTGAGTCCTGGGTATGTACATTCTCATGTGAGCTTCTTCCATAACTGCAATCTCAATACCTTCCAACGTGTTATCCTAGAACTTTGTCATGTACAGTCAAGAAGAATAGGTGTACCTACTAATGTTCAGCACCTGTTTTCCTTGATGTGGTACTAGAACTACAGCTTGTCCTTCTTTATCCTCATTACTGATCTGAAATGGCTTGTTGTCACACAGGGCTAACTTCTCGTCTTGTACCAAAAGGCACCAATAAAAGACAAAACCAAAGCTATTGTGTTTAAACAACTGTTGTAGTTAATATAGGTTTGTCATATATGGAATTAAGAGAGAAGGATTTTTACATCTGTGAATACATCTGAGACAAACTGAAAATTAAGCTGAAAAACCTTTTCACTTCTGACCAAACAATTTTATGCACTAGGGAATACTCTAAAGCCTCATGAAGAAGCCCTTGAGCATTGCTAAAGTTTCTGGCCCATTCACATCTGTTAAATTGTGGAGCATCACGGAGCTGGAGTGGTGCGTCATGGGTCAATCACTGGGACATGTCGCAGTGACAGTAACTCATGGTTACTTTGCAGAAGGTAATTCATGCTTTTATAAGTCAATGGAATTGGTAAATCTAGCTCTGTCTGACATTTTCCTGATTGATTTTAAGTATTTCAACAGAACACACAGAAACTATTTCCTACTTCAAAACTTCAGCATTTCAGAATCTCTGTTGACCTTGGGAGCCAACGTTGTATCTCTAAATGTCTCTTTTCATCTCTGTTTATCCCCACGTATCGCTGTATAGCTGGTGCATTGCAAATGAAAAACCACAATAAATCTGATTTTTCTCTTGCCCTGGTTGCAAGGGGTGCAGAGCTTAGTGCCATATGAGTGTGGCTATGGTGCTATTCTATACCACTCTCATCATTGCTTTTTGAATACAGTAAATTGTTATCTCAACCTATAGTCTCTACCAAGAAGAGGACCTAATCTGGCAGCAGTCTCATAATTCAATTCAAGTAAACTAATTTTCTGCAGAACACAAAACCATTTTACTTGCAAAGCTATTAAAAGCAAATTTGCCACTTACAGTAGCAGTGGTAAATATTACCAATCCTTGTCTGTTACCTTGCACAGTAGCATTCTTACTTTGATCAAATAATTTAAGAAGTCCCCTTTGTCTGGAAAGTTATGATCAGAGAACTTGAGTTGGAAAAGCAGAAATTTAGAAAAAATAGAGTAGCTGAAAAGTAGTCTAAAGTATATCAAACAAGGAGAAAAAAATGTCTGTCAGAAGATTTGCTTGGCAAGGTGATCTTACTTGACATTATCTGTAATGGGAACATTCTCAAGTGAAAACAAAAGTAATGTTTCATAACAATGAAAAAATCACAAAATCACAGAATCATAAGAAATAATGTTTATTTTTAAAGGAAGAACTATAAAGGCACTTTTTTCCCCCACAAAATGTGTGGAACTATACCATATAAGTATTCATATTTATGCATATACAGAGGAAACCTGGTTAAGAGGGTTTGCCTGTGTTTCCCTGTAGCACGGGTCAGGCCGAGTAGGCCGAGGAGCCAAAAGGAGAGCCAAATGCAAGACCACACAGAGACAGCAAAGGAGAGGGCAAAAAGAGAGAGAGACAGCAGAACCCTCTGCCTTTATTTATATGTTTTTACAAATCACCATGGATTGGAGGTAGAAATCATTACCTCTCAATTCCATTGGTCAAAGCATCTATCTATCATATTTCTCCACCCAGGATAGTGGAATGATAAACAACAGAGACAGTTAACAAAACATAGATAGTTGTCAAGAAACCATGGCCATGTTTACAGCAGAATGTGTGAGAAACACTGAGAAACTGCAAAACTCAGGACAACATTTCCCCACTTTGTGCTGTGTATTCTGCTGGATAAGAACTGGATTTGTAGAGAACTGAAACACATAATGATTGTCTGATAGCTCTGCTGAGAGTATAAGGTATCAGTCCCCCACCTTTACCTGTGAAGAGTCACCCTAATTGTCCAGATTATTTATGGCAGGAGTTTGGAATTATATAAAAAACCAAAGTATCTAACATTTAGGAAACAAGCATGGATCCTCTATTCTAAGAGCAACCCAATTTGGTTGTGCTACTTGCAAGAGACTTCTTTAGTACCCACTCTTTTATGGAATTTGTAAGGAAACCAGAAATTATTGTTTTACTTGAAAGATTTTCCACACCTTATGGTTGCATAGGAAGGATTTGGTCTTTCAAGATTAATACACTGCTGCCCTTGCTGTTCTGTGCATATAGGAGCTGCAGGATGATCAATTCCCCCAGTGAGATTTGTTCCTTCTGCCAGTCCCCATGGAACAGCATAGTGAATATTTGTTTTTCTTCTTTTGGGCCATTGTGTGCAGACTATACAATACGATAGGGATCCAAGTCTACATATTTGTGCGGAGTTATAGCTCTCTTCTACAGCATGGTAAGACCTTCCAATAGCATCCTGAAATACGGAAGCTGGGCAACTGGCCTTTATCCTCTAATACCCAAATTCTTCTTGTGATACTGCCTAACCACATTGCAAATGCTCTCACTGCCCAAATACCCTTTCCATTATTTCACTCCCAAGCACTGTAATTACACACTGCCTTTTCTGTCATTCATTTCTCTTTTGACTTGTTTGTTTCTCCAGAGTTGTCTTTGCCTTTTCATTTCAAGGGAAATCAGAAATTCTGTCAAAATCAGTTGCACAGTCTGTCATATCACAGTTCAACTCTGAGTGCCAGATGTAAGAAGTTCAAAGTGTCAGAACACTTTAGGGAATATTATGATAAAAAATAAAAGGATAGAATGCCTTTAAGCAACACTTGTACATTTCCCTGCTTGCTTATACTACCTAGATATTTAAAGATTTTTTTTCAAAACGTATTTCCTTTGTTTCTTATTATGACAGATATGCTTTTTCTCCTGATGATATTTTTTCCATCCTTGAAAGTATCCATGAGAAATACATTCATTTGCAGGAAAATAGGAATTAGATTTAATGATTTTTCTTTCATAATGAGCTCTTTTTATGTCTTCTTCTCAAAGAACCCATGACAACAGCTGGTCAAACAGTTAATTATGCATAGAAAAAAAAACAGTTTTGGTCTAATGAAATTAATGGGAACATTTTCAAATACATCAAAAGGGCTAATGAGCAGTGTTGTAGAAAATCATTTGATGTATTATGTATCCCAGAAATGGAGACTACAGTCCATGAAACAAATTGATTAAAAAGTATTCATTTGTATTTAAAAACATGTACAAATAGCTACAAGTGAGCATCACTGACAACTACTTCAATGTTCACATTTTTGTGTACTCTTGGAAGGTGACTGGTGTGCACTGTTTAGCTAATGAAGGACAGAGCTGTGCCATGAATGCCTGATCATTTGATCTTAAGGCATTTAATGACACACTGGCACATACAGGAAACTCATGCAGACAAATTGTAGGAAAACCTGGAAATTAATTTATATCAGGGAAACTAAGCTGCAAAGTTCTCTGATGAGCTGCAGCTCCTGGGGTTTATAAGCCCTTGCTTCTGCTTCCAGAGTCTTGGCAGCCCTGCATGCCTGTAAGGGTCCCGGTTCAGAGGCAACAGTGCAGGTAGTGCTGGGCTGGGAGGAGCTGGTGTGCCTTGGCCCCCTGCTCAGGTGCTGTGGGAAGCAAGGTCACTGCAGCGCCAGGAGTGCCATCAAGGGCACCCCAAGTGGAATCTCGCCTACATTTCTATACATCTTTGTCAAACCAACATATTCCTGTTCTCAAAGGTCTTGTGCAGGCTTGCATTATAGTACCCTGCTGAGACACGGCTGTACAGGACAGCTCCTGTCTCAACTTTTGTGGAAGAGCTGCTCCTTCTGAATTCAGTGTTTGTGAAGAAAACTTTGTACACATGACAAAAAAAATATCTATTGGTCAGTCACATTGTGTTCTGTAGCACCAAAAACACCTACACGCCACAGGAGCAGTCCTTTTTCGTTGTTTTTTGTTTCTTGTGCTGCAATATGGGTTGGATGTATATATTCTTTAACACTGTACTTTTAAGGGGTTTAAGGATGTAGCATCTTTCACCTCTGATGTTTTGGGTTAGTGATAACATTGCCTCAGGTGTAATACTAGTGACCCAGAACACCTTAGGTGGAAGATGCTATAGACTAGTATCATTGCTCTCTGAAAAATTCCATTGGCAAGTTGTTCAATTGGCCTAAAAACTGTGTAGGAAAAAACACCATAGGAATAAATTATGTTCTTTATCACTGATCATGTGGGCTGGGATGCGGAAGTACACTGAGTCTGTCATGACCCTCACCTGCTAGCCTCTAAATCCTGTTTACGAGACAGTCATGTTTCTAAACACTAAAAACAAAAGAACATGTAAAATTCATACTCCCTGGGACATGCATAATTTTAATTTTTTTATTAAGAATGACTGACCAATTAGTTTACCAAAAAGAAGTCAAGATGGATATAAAGTCCATAATCTTCACCTTTAATCTATGGTTTAGAGTAGATCTTTCTAATTTGCTCTTTCTAGTTTCCTGTTACTGGATTTCCAATGGAAAATGATGGTGTGGGATAGAGTCCATAAAAAGCATTTCTCTGCCTTTAACTTTCAGCACTGTAACGATCTGTGTACAGATCCATTTCTTACTTGGTTTCATTAGCACACAGAAAGCTGGCCTGTATTTTGTTCACAGTCAGGTAGAAAGGAATGAGTAGTGGCAAAATACTGCCAACAAGTATTTTGTCCAAAATTGATGGCTACTGGGAAGAGACCAACATTTCGTAAGAAACAGAATGTGAGTACCATAATACTGTACAAGGAGATTTTTCTGTATACTAGTAAATTCACTGGTACTTAAGTAATTCTGCAACAGGACTCCAAATCCACGTTTTTCACATCTGAAACAGCCCCGTGGCACTTGACTGAGATTAGCAATAATAGGTGTGGACAAGGCTGCAGGTTTTGCTTATTTAATAAAAGCGGACTGTCACATGCTGAGAAAGCCTGCTGTCCACATCCGTCATTACCACTGCTTTGCAGCTCATGTAATTAGAATTTACAGGGGATTGTCTACTGTGCCTCTTCCTTGCAGAGGCCGGAACAGCCTGCCATCCACTGAGATCTCCAGCCTGTGCACCTGCCTGGATGTGGGCAGTGAGCAGGATAATCCCCTTTTGAACTAAGTGAAAATGACATTTCTCTTATCAGAATTCAGGCCAACCTACATTTTAGGGTTAAGCCAAGCTGAGGTACAATAAAATTAGCAATATTCTGGAGGAATTTGTAGTGAGTTTTTCCATGCATTCTCTCTTGTTGCAGCCAGTGAAACCTTCTTAGACATCTTCAAGCAATCATCTGAATGAATATGTGATAAAAGACATTTTAATGCAGGACATAATTTCCTTACACCCAATAGTGCTCATTGTCTTGTTACATATAGGAAGATAAGACCACCACCTGACATCAAGTGGTTTGGGACAGCATAAAGAAGCCTTAAAAATGACAAATCCAGTCCTTTACAAATTTTCTATGTGGAGTCTTGATCAAATTATAAAAATGTGTCAAAGCAATTAACGAGTTCATGAGTTTTCTGCCTGGAATACACAAATATTCTCCATCATCATAACTTTAGAAATTCACTGTCAGGTAGGAAAAAATAACATGTCCCTCCCTGCTGTACTTTGTTCGAGGAGTTAGTTACACCAGATGTCCTAGCACTGCTTACAGATGGGAATGGGAATATGTCATTTCTTCCTGAATAGCAGAGGAGGTTATTCACTGCCTTTGGTTATGTCTTGTGTGACCTTCTGTGGGAAAGACTTGAAAGGGCTACCATGTCAGCTGTCTGCACAAGCTTAGAGGAATCAGCCATCAACATTTTTTGGAGTGATAGTTACAGTGAAAAGTTGTTTGGCACGTGCTAAGTAGATTAAATACCCTAGATTTTAGGGGAAAGTGTTGGTGAGATGGTTATTTAGTAAACCATCTGTATTGACTACATAATCTTTCTGATCTTCACAAGCTGATGATCTGTCATTGACAGGGACTTAAGCGTTCCCAGCCATAGGAATTCCAGGTCATTTGAAGTAACATTATCTTCATTACACTGTGCATTTTACATATGTTAATTCTTTTTTTACAATAAAAGTATTAATTTATATTTACATGTTCCATCAGTTAAACAAAAATCAATTAAAAAGGATGTTGTGAAGCTGTATCTATGAGTACAGCAAACCTTCTTATGATTTTCTCAGGAGCTTTTTATTTCCCTAAATAAAATTGTGTAATTCTTGTTAGGCATCACAATGTTCAGCCAAAACCCCCAGAACTATAAATGGAAAAATGTTACAAAATCAATACACTCAGAGTTGTTTTCTAAGAGACTCCTAAAAGTCATTTTTGAGTCATGAGGAAGGCTGATATTTTTGATCAATCTAACTCTGATATTTTACTATTCTGGAATGGGGATAGGATTTGAAAAATCCTTTTTCTTCTCTTTTCATCCAGAATGAGGGCAATGGGCAAATTCCCCTTTTCTTTGGCAACTTTCACTAATTTTACATAGGCAGTACTCCTAGAGTCCCCTATGATTATTTTTCTTTACGCTATTTTCCATCCTGGACTTTGTGCCAGTTTCTATCTAATTTATTTTATTCTATTGGCAACAAAATATTCTAGATATTTTGATTGAAACATATTTGAATCAAATGTATTTAATTCCTACCAACAACTGCAAGCCAAATTGCTTCCTTCAATTACATCCCACAAAACCTTTTTCTGAGCCAACTCTTGCTTATTCTACTGACGAAAATAAGCTCGCTCATGTTGACATTTTTTGTGTCTCAAAATATTTTAGAAGAACATGACCATGTCTCCTCTCCCTGTGGAGATGACTACATGCATGTATTTCAAGCTTTAACCTGCATTATTTGTTCTTCTCCATGGCTACCAAAAGAGTAATTCTTCACGACTGAGAGAGAGACTGAGAGTGACTCACTGAGTCTCTCAAAGACATGATACGTGTATCTCTTAAAGGCATAGTATGAGTCCTAGCAAAGGTGTAATGCAGTAAAGCATTGATCAACAGAGATCACACTAAAACAAACACTGCCTCAACTGCTGCAAGTACTGCAATTTTTAAAATACTTGTGACACCATTCCTGCAATAAATAGTAGGAATGTAAGCAGTAAGCAGCCTAACAGTCAAGGTGAACCATACAGACAGCATCTCAGTGGAGAGTTATCCTCATGCACACACCAGGAGTTCTTGAAGCCAGAACCACTCATTTCCCACAGTGGCCAATGATCACCTGTCTTGTCTGATCCTGCTCACTCATAGCTGCCTGCTGGGAGGACTAGCAAGGATTGGAAGGGTTAAATAAATTGTGGGTTTTCGAAAAGGACTTAAACTCACTGCGCTGAGCTTCATTACATTAAGTGCTTTCCACTCCTAAGCATTGACTGAACCAACAAATTATTTTGAACAAGACGCATTCTGTTCATCACTGAAAAATATTATGACAATATGTCCATCAAGGATAACTGAGGCAACATTTCCTACTTACATGAAGCTGAAGCCCTTCAGATAGGAAGCCGTAAAATCTAATTGGAATAACTGTCTAGTCATGCAGTAAATAAAAAACCAGTAAACCAGCACATCTCACTAGACCTAGTAGTCTGATGTGTAGGAATAGCAGTATTATCTTGCTACTTTTGTCTTCTGTATGTTTTATCAGAAAGTATCCTGAACTTAAAGTTTCAAAATTTTGCATTTTACACTGTTTGAATGTGTATGCAAATATATACAGTCTACTGCAGTAGCATTATTGCTTCCCCTGACACCCTCATCTTTTCTCTTCTTGCTGCATACACCTTTTTAGTTCAGTGTATTAAATTATATCCTGATTCTTGCTTACAGAAGCAAGAATTGCCAGATTTTGTGCTGAAATATATACAGCAGTAGTTTTAATTGCTGAATGTAAAAAAAAAATCCCCAACCACCATCAAGTCAGAGTTCACAGGGCAGGGTTGCTCCCAACTGAAGCATAATACACTGTCTTCTTTTGGAGCAGATAAAAGTGCAGTGGTATCCAGTCTGTCAGTGTCCCATTGGGGGGACCCTTCCCTGGGCAGTCCTGCTGGATTGGAGGGTGCTTCCACTGACTTAGGGCAACCAGCAGTGTAAGGGAGACCCCTCAGCAGATCTTCCTCTGTATCAGAGCGTGTTACCATCACTGGTACCTGCCAGCATCCGCAAAGGACTCGCACTGACGGTCTATGGGGTGATGCTCTGTATTAATGTGAAATCCTGGCAGGCCAAGGTTCAGAGGTTGTCAGTGGCAGTGTCTGACTGTGAAAATGTATTCAAAGCAATACACAGACAAGCTCGAATCGCCAGTAAAATACTCAGCGTGCACAGAACACAATTCTTACCCAACAGGCGTCCCTCTGGGGGAGAAGACAGGTTCAGCCCATTGACTGATCCCAGCTGTGGTGATGAACCCTTCCCTACCTTATCCCCCATTCTCCACTTATTTTTATACTATTTCTCGGTGTTTAGGTGGAGCTTGAGTGACTCTGGTCACTCTTAGTTATACTTTGTTACTGATTGGTGTAAAATTCTCTCACTTCACTTTTAAAGATACAATCAAAAAGAATATGGAGTGTGTGCCCAGTGAGGAGGGGTGGTTGACCTTGGAGGTGGGTAACTTTGGGATGGAGGTGTGTGTTAAGATTATTATTAGGCTTCAATGAACCAAGTTCATCTGAGCAGAGTGATTTAGCCATAGCTGTTGTCTCAGCAGCAAGACATGTTCACCCCTCTCCCCTGGCTGACAGGTGCTATGTAGTTTATCAGCTGCAAAGTACCATCCAGTTCCCTTCCCTGCAAGGATCTCCACAGAGCCTGGCCATGGTATCTCCACACTGCTCCACCCTCCATTCCATTCCCCTTAGCAGATGTGTGTATCAGAAATCATCGAGGAATAGGTTTCAAGTCATGCCAATGGCATTCCAGGGAGCAGCAACTGTGATTTATCCTTTAATTTCCATGCTGTTATAACCCCTGTTAAGACGCCAATACAACTCCTCAGTTTCTTCTAATTGTAACCCCACTTACCTGCCCAGAGGGTCCCCAGTCTATTTCCCACAGTCAGTGTGTGTAAATTTTTAGATTTTGTACGGGAGACTCTCCCTGGTGTTTCCTTCTGAGGGTTTCTCCAGTGTCTCTGTCCTGACTCCAACAGTGAACTCCTGCTGACTTTAAGAATCTTGGGGCTCAAGTAACTTGTGGTGCCCATGTGGGGGCCTTGCCACCATGTTGTTCCCACCAATGGCCCCTCTGCTTTTCAACAGCACTTCATCTGTTCCTCAGCTCCTGCCTGTGACTACCTCTTCCTGTGCCCACCTGTATTAAAGAAGTCATGAAATCCAGTTTCATTATGTTTTCTGGGGGTTTTCCTTGCACAATATCCTCTGGTTTATGTCACAGTTTGTAAAAAACTGGAGTCCACTGATGCCTGATTGTTTTTGTCCTTTCTTTTATACCCTTTTTATACATTTTTATAACCTTTCCCTATACCCTTTTCCTTCCTTGTACCCCTTACCCTTATACCCTGTATCCTTAGTACTGCATGTTTATGGTTTTGTAGTCTGATATTTAGTTTAGTTTGGGGGTTCTCTGAGGGGGGAAGACAAAACATCTCTACTATCTCAAAACTACAGGCTCCAACCTTGAAGAGTCTGGATTCTGGAACATGTTTTTGAGCTCGGCTATAGTTTCATTTAGGAGGTGAATAGGATAGTTACCTCACTTGTTAA